>PQWD01009393.1:0-16718 GCA_019425675.1 Leucinodes orbonalis
GGAGATGGGGCAAGCCGCGTTTTTAAGTGCGACAAATGTAAGCTCAACGAGCATACACTGGCTGCCAGTTTACGCTCTGTGAGAGACGCGTCAAGACGCACGAATATTAGAAGAAATTACCGTTTTTTCCAAATGCCATCGTGTGCAATTGTAACATGCCATCATCGCAATGAATCAGTAATTTTACCAAGAAATATAATAACTTTTCACAGGTAAGAACCGAAAAGAAATTGCGACACTAGGACTGCCTATAAAATTGGCGGCTTGTCCAGTCTAATTGTATATTCGGATGTCTGTGTTGCAAATATATGTTTGCCGGCTAAACAGCGGTTACGTAATATATGGAGAAATAAGTTGAAATTTGGTCGATTTAGTAGAACCTAATTCGCGTCTCATAGATTCACGACTTGATAAATTTAATGGTTTCTGTAATATACATTCAAGACTGCTTTTAGCACAGTTCTTAGTATATTATAACACTTTATTTAGAGTTACTCTTTAAAATTATTAATATACTCTAAAAATATTAATTATCTGGAAGTAAATGGATATACAGCCCTGTCGAGCCGACACATTAGTGCAGAATCGTGGCTTACCCTTAATGAAAAGTTTTGTCATCGTCATCATAAGTCTATAACGGCCCGTTGCAGACCACAGGCGTTCCCACACAGCATTGCTATGGGGAGATCGCATCTCCCAGCACCCAGCACGCGGCCCAATGCAGGTTGGTGGGTATTAATGACTACCATCCTAAGGTTGTAGCCGGCACCGACGGCTTATCGTGCCCTCAAAGCACGGAATCATCTTTCTTTTCGGACTATCAGGTGATTCAGCCTGTAATGTCTAAACTGGGCAAAATCGCGATCTCTCTGTGTCCAATAGAACACGGAGGCAGTAAAAGCTCAAAAATGTAAAACAGTTTTATTTAATATAAAACATTGTAGCCAGGGTAAGTGGTCGGTGTTTGTTAGACAAACATGGTGGTAAGTCGCGGGCGGCGCGATGCCGTCGTGCGCGTGCGCCTGTTGCGCAAACATCGACCGGCGTGTTTTGTCAGCTGCGACGGAACACCCGATAATGTTACTTTTATGGAGTGTAGTTGCTTGACTCCTACTTATAATGCCCTTGCTTTGTCTGTCTATGATATGGCTGTAAAAGTTGAAAGGATGCATATTTCAGTTTTTTTTATAGGGACCGAACATATTTATATATGTTCGGTCAGTTCACGTTGTACAATGGCTGGGAAGTCAGCTAATACACCAAGGGTTCCCAGGTCAATTCCCATGCATTACAAATATATCTGAGTATGGAATCAGTTTGTATTGGTCCGGTTTTTTCCTATGTTTAATGTATTTGCAGAGCGTCGGTGGCTCAATGGTGTGGACTGTCGCCCTTCTACCGGGAGGGATGAGGTTCAAATGCCGCGACGTACCAATGTGTTTTCGAATTTTCGAAAAATATATGTACGTTATCCGACGCCCTTACGGTGAAGGAAAACATCGTGAGGAAATCTGCGCACGCCTGCGAAGAGATTCAAAGGTTGTGCGTGAAGTCGCGGGCCCGCGTGGACGACGAAGGCCTATACACCCGCGTACGGGTAGGCTCGTGCCCCTCGGTGGGGACGTTTGATTATGAAATGAATGTATTTACTCATAGGCGTAAGCTGCGCGCTTTTAGGTAATGTTTTACTCCGGGAGACTATCTTATGACGTGGGTAATACCGCGGGGAAGAGCTAGTAACCTACTAAACGTAATGCTTTCCACTGACCGTCACATTAACCACTCCCACCGTCTGGTTATGTAGTCATTACTCACGGCGTTAATTATTAATTTGGTAGATTTATTGCGGTCGTAAAACGGGACCATTGAAGTGTACAATCAAATTATTTTATAGAAAATGTTAAATTAGTAAAAAAATTAAGTTATTTAGTGTGTTACCGGCAATCTGTATAATTCAGGTATTTTAGACACTACCTAGGTAATATATTTAAATACCTGGGGCGTCCAGGCAATATGTGAAATATTATGAATATCATCGTCCATTACATATTTTGCTTAATATGTAATAGATACAATTCCTAGGGATTGTATGGAATATATATATGCTCATTTTGTGTGTGGTATGTATCGTAAGCTTGACAAATGCTGAAATAAAATAAGGAATTATATTTAACACAAATATACTACTACTAATGTTGATTTTCCAAGCAAAACTTTATTATTGTGAATTCGATGAATTGATAATGCATTCGATGGTGTATTTTACGATGCAAAGCCCCATTTTCCTGTTAGCTATTGTGCGGCGGGGTCGGTGGCCGATCCTTATCGCGCTCTTCGGGCGCGGCGCACGCGCAACTTAGCGCTCGAACTTGATTTTTTTTTCAGATAGACTTTACTTTGTTGGATGTGAAAGATGTCGGCTGCGGATGGTCTTCACAGCTTCACCAAACAAGCGCAGATGGCCCATAAAATATTATGCAACGAGCTCAAGGGTGTTAGAGTGGGAATCGAACCTCGGCTTAGGGATTTGCAGTGGGGCTAGGCGACCAAGTACATGTTTGAATTCACACTTTGTTCAGCATACTTGTAGAGGCTGTTACTCAGCCCCCGTGTCAGTCACGCACAGCAAAGTCATTGCCACGGAGCGATAACGTTGCCAACCTTAACATTAGAACTGACGACGACGCTCCCTTCTTCCAATTGTGCTATTGTTTAACAGTTTCCTCTTTTAGAAGAACAACAGTTTTTAACGAAGATGTTTAATGTATAAATATTTGTAAATAATTTATAGAAATTTATAATAAATATCTACTGACTTTCACACAGCGCCATCTAGCCCCAAAGCGAGAGGCTTGTATTACGGATACAACAACGGATAAACAAATATTGATTACATTTTTTTTTGTCATGACAAACAGACATGTCCATGCACACAAATGTTTGAAGTGCCCGGGGATCGAACTTCAGATATTGTGTCGACGATATAATGATAAAAGTGTATACGGTTGCGTCATTCGCGCCGTAGGGTATATCGTATCTTTTAATGTTGGTACGGAATTTATAGCCATAACGGTAATAACCACTTAGAAAGTTATGTGTGCAAATTACTGCAAAACGAGATATGTTTGTTTATATTGATAATGTTTAATTAAAGTGCCGCTTTTTTGGTGGAATTTACATGAACTTTGATGAAATTTCGCACAATTCACCAGGGTAGCATAAGTGTTATGGTGGTGTTACGCGCGTGCGTTCGCGCCTACAACTACACTGATAAGATAACGTCACGTAACTGTAATCACACAGATGCGCGGCGCGTCACGAAGGCCGCCCCCGCGCACCCCTCACCCCCGCCAACCTTGTCACTGATAACAATAACTGCCATCCGTTCATGTTCGCCTGGTACTTTTTCATTGGAAACGCCGTGGGAAACGTTTTTCAGTGTGACGTCAGTCAGTTTACAGCTGTAACAACGATATGCTCTTCCTACATATATGTTATATCCAACTGTATCTATAAGAATTCTATGGGATGTTATTTTTGTAAATTCTGCATACTGGATGAATGCCAACTTCCAATATCAATTTGATGTCTCATTTGCCTGTTTTTATATAACATTGCTTCAGTTGAATTAGTTTACTACGTTAGTAAGCGGTTCATTGGACTCGCGTTACATAATGGAAATATAAACATTCGCAATAGCGCTCTATTTATACCTGATATCCGCTGGGTGGACTTTAGCATACGGTTGAAGGTATTTATCTCTCTTCAACCTATCGCAGTCCACTGCTGTTCGCCCCCAGTCTGCCCAAGATATCCCGATATTCATCCAACCTCCACAAGCGATCGTCGCAAGTCGTCGATCCATCGGACCGTAGGGCGTTCTACGCTTTCGCTTGTCAAGACGCGGTCTCCACTCCAAAACTCGTCTGCTCGAACGGCCATCGGTTCTGCGACATACGTGACCAGCCGAATACCACTTCAATTGGCTGATCCAGCGAGCTACGTCGGTAACCGCGAATGAATATAGCGTCAGTATTGTTTTGGGGGAAGGTAGGTCGATGAATGGCAAATAATCGTGGCCATTTGAATGATGGAGGGTGGCGCTGTGGTGTCCTAAATCCTGGATCTGGGTCGCACCTGCACTGCGGCCCGCTCGACCTCTTTCGTAATCGGTGCATTGCGTTGGCGCCTCGCCTAGAGCCTCGCGTATCCCTTTGACAGATTTACTTTCAGCTAACTGATGCTAGCCTGGTAGCTACTCTAGAATAAAGCCATATTTGAACATATTCAGATTCTAAAAGTTTGTTTCTAAAATGTGTAGGTGCCTACTGTAATATTGTATTGTTATGATTATTTTTATTGTTATTTTTGTGAGTAAGCATTATTTTACATACCTACTTAACTGTTTATGATGGAAACAAATGTGAAACTAAGGTATACACGCGATGAATAATAGACATGGTCATAGGAAAGCTGAAATACAGATTGATGAGCTTGAATAGAATACTAATTAAAAATGATGATATCATTGAATAAGTACAATTATTTTTTAAGTACAAAATATTCATATATTATCTGTAACGAAAGTCAAATCAATAGGTAGGTAATTTACATAAAATATTACCATTTTAAAACTAATGACAACTTTTGTACTACAAAATAAATCAAGGTTAGGTATCTGACAAATAGGTGCGCGAGGGCCCCGCAAGGTCGGATCAATTGGGCCACCCCGCCGGACGCAGCTTCCATTGATTGCATCTTCGTTTTCTGAATACATTGTATACGACATTATCATCAGCTCTTGAACGTCCCCACCGAGGGGAACGAGCCTACCCGTATAGGGTGATTAGGCCTTAGTCGTCCACGGGCCCAGTGCGGGTTGGACGCCTTCACACACCACCTTCGAATCTCTTCGCAGGCGTGCATGAAGGTTTCCTCACGATGGTTTCCTTCACCGTAAGAGTGTCGGATAACGTACATATATTTTCGAAAATTCGAAAACATTGGTAGTCGGGATTTGAACTCAGCTCTCCGGTAGAAGGCGACAGTCCACACCATTGAGCCACCGATGCTCTTACATTGTATAAGTACTTGCCAACTATCAAATGATTTATTTACAATAATTTAATGCCATCTCGTCTTTATGATCCCTTATAGATAGGGTCCAATTTCTTACTAAATACTATGTTTTGAAACTATGAAGGCAAAATTAATTCAACGTTTTCAATCCAAATTCAAATGTTTTAATCGGCGTGTAAAATATTGCCTAAGTGCTTTATAATTGTTAGCAATTTTATTCAATACAAACAAAATGTATAGGAATTAAATTTTTCTCAATATTACCTACTAGGAGAATAAATTGTTTATTTAATGGTCGGCGCATTGTGCACGCGCGATTTGTGCGCAATTTGCAACCGAGTGACGCTTGTTATTTTGTATAACCGAATGTACAAGACGTTACAGCTAACTGCAGTTAATTGAATCATTAGTCACGCAATGCGGGGGCGACATACTATGCTCATTACAGGTGGTATTCATCAATGCCTCTTGCAAACTCACTAATTAATACTTAGTATATGTGGTATATTTTACATACGCATATTATGGTATACGTTTTATATTTAAACAGTTTTATTGCACTAATGTCACCTTGACTTTGCCTACACTAAGCTGCGCAATGTCATTTCGCACATTTACGCTGAATAGTGCTATATTAGTAACGGAAATAGAAATAAATAATATACACAGTATCGAGGTAAAGAAATAAAATAAAAGCATAATGTGTATAATAAAAGAAAGAAAATTCCAATACGCTAAACGAGCACAAATGCTTAAAGCGTATTTAGTGCGATTCCAACACAAAAGAAAATACTGGTTTGTCGTTGAATAATTAATTGATGATAAAATAAGGTTGACAACTGAATAAAATAGGTATTTAAAGTTTCCTAGTCGTTTCCTACGTACACAGAGCGTGATACAGAACAGGATGAATTAGTTACAGAACTGTTTTACATGTTCGGACTTTTGCAGTAACAGCCAATTAACCAGTGACGATAATTCCGAAGTAATAGACCATATTTGTTAGACACAAACGGTCTGTAATGATAATAGCAGTACCGAGGGCATGCGCCCGCGCAGCTGTCCCAACTGGGGCGCTGACACTTGCACAACGCGGTGACAGCGTCACTATTTATAACGCAGCCACTTCGCAACTCCAACGGGAGATAACGCCTCATCGATTTATCAAAAGTTCTTTATATTTATTAGGTCGTAGACTCGATACTGATTCGTCTTGGTAGGTACCACCGGAATGCCAGATATTGTCCCGTGAAACAGGAGTGTTATGCACAGTTGTGTTTTGGGATGAGGGCATTGTAACAAGTAAAATTACCGGGCATAAGAACCTAACATCTGTTGTATTTGGTGGCAGGCGCTGTGCGGCAGATTTTTCTACCAGAAAAATAAAACATTTTTTTCTGGTAGAAATTTTAGGTTTAATTTTATTGACAAACAAATTTTTACTGATGCAGCAATAGTTAAAAGAAAACAGCCTTGAGACCAAGTCATATATCGTCCCTGGCCATCGCTTTTTTTGCCAGTTTCAGACTGATCCAGATTCAGCTTCATGGTGATGGTGAATCTCGGCTTTGCAATTTTCTGTCTCAATTCAGTTGTTCTTTGTAAATCTTTATAAACCATCCTGGTGGGAGTCATTTTATTTCACTTTCGTAATAGATATTACTGTTATGTATACTAAAAGTTTGAAGTGATGTAATTTTGCTCCATTGCAGAGTGTAGCAAATAATTTGCAATATTTGTTCTTTCTCAATTGTTTCTTGCAGAATCACGAAATACATTTTGGATGCTTTTAAGAAGGTTCTTTGTCCAGCCGTTGATGGATTTCGCACATTTTCAATGTACTTCTTAAAGCTAAATAAAAACTAAATAGCATCGTAATAACCACCCGTATCTTAATTTTATATTCTTGAATAGGATGTTAAATGAAAAGCCAAAGTATAAAATGTAGTGATTATGGCGTCAATAAAGTTGGGAAATGGCTGCCGGGTTGGAGTATAAAAGGCAGCGAGATGCGATGTTACGCGAACCGGATTAAAGTCCATAAATATGGTGTATTGTAAGTTACAATACCGTAACAGTACGCAGCCCTGGTATATCTTAAAGTAACAAAAGAAAATGTATTTTAGTTGATTGACCGTTGGAAATTTTTCTTGTTTTCGAGACGATATGGATATATATAAACTAAATATGACCATGTGACCAATATGGGTCCATCCGTTTTGCCGCGCCTTTTGGTGTAGCGGTGAAGACGTCGGCTGCAACTCCAAGGGTTCTGGGTTCGATCCCCGGGCAGTACAAACATTCGTGTGCATGAACATGTCTGTTTGAAATGGTCTGGGTGTTATCTATGTATATATTTACAAAAAAATATATATAAGTATGTTTATCCGTTGTTGTTTACCCATAATACAGGCTTCACGCTTAACGTGGGGCTAGATGGCGCTGTGTGAATGTCAGTGGATATTTATTATTATTTATATTTATTTTATTTATTTATCCGTCGGAAATTATAAACATCTTGTGTTACCTTTTTTATTACTCTTTTGTTTGACAAAAGAAGATGACGTTAATGCCTCAATGCATAATAAAGCATCCGCTTAGATGTGGAATAAGAATACCGGTGAGCTTCAATGCAAATAACGAGAACCTTAAAATTTTATGCGTGGTGTGGAGGAATTTTAGACGTTGCTAACTTTACTAATTCGCCATTATTTTTTTCCACTAAGAGCTTTTTCTTTTGTCTGACTAAGTCCGGTTAATAATGTAAATATAATTATGTTTTCGCAAATATAAATTCACTGAGTATGTTTTTATAATCCGTATTGTTATAGATAAGGACCACTTAGTGTACTCATTTTATATCTAAAATCATTATCCATTACCTATAATTAGACGCCATAGTCAAACAGCATAATAAACTCGGCGGTGTTGAGAGATTATCATCGTTAGTTTACTGCCGGACCATCGTCAAACAAACGGGGCGCCATCTGTTCGCAATCTGGTTCATTGGGTTACAGTTAAATCTAACTACAGTTACGGGTTACGCTATTGCCGTCACCAGAGACCGGGAGAAAACGCGGCCGATTATGCACTTTACTGCACACGAATTACGTGAATTTCGCCACATGTGGTCTGGGAATCATGGCAAAAAGTAACAGGACGGTTGCTAGCGACCAATCAGTTGGTCGACCCATAACCAACTCGCTTTGCATGGAATGACTGCATAACTGAGTCATTACTTAGCTACGCTTATCTAATTACTCTTAATGATATTTGCGAACATTAATATTTGAGTACACAAACTATTAGTAGCGTGGTAAATGTTGATCCCGACTTCCTGCCGACATGTTTTCGCAATAGAGATGGTATTTAATAACCGGCAATTTGCATGCGGTGTTTCCCTTAGCACCTCCCTGTAAATAAGTAGATAATAACAGCTGTATAGATGGCTAAGGCATTTCACACAGCGGAGGGCTCCACTCCAAGCAGAGTACCTACTGCTTCTAGTACCTGCATTCGTAACGCTTACGCCACCCCTCCTTACCGTTTTTGTTGTTAATTTAATGATGTGAAGAACAGGGGACCTCCAAGTATCGATTCCGTGTTTTGAATCGAACTCTATTTTTATTTGTCGACGTTTGAATGGCGTCACCTTGGCAGCAGCACAGCTGTGCAAATTAGAAAGTGTACGATCTCGTTTGACCTTGTTAATAACGATTGCAATAGATACTGGTGACAATTTTCGTGTTAGCTTTCAACTCCGTATGGTCTAGGCTAGGATACCTGGCTTTCACCCAGGAGGCTCGGGTTCGATTCCCGGTACGGGAATACTTTTTTTCGTATTTAAAATAATAACTTATATTTTTGTAATTTTTAATGTTAAAAATAAATAATGTATTCCTTTGCCTTTGTAAATGGTTATTCAAAGTATTTTTGTACTCGTTATTTGTATGTATTAAATAATGTTGCGTTTGTTCGATTTAGTTCGTTTTTTGTCTATCATATTCATTTACATAGTTAATATCCCAGAAGCTCAACATTTCGTCAAATAAAGATGAATGTGGTTTTGGGTGGTGACGCAACCTAACCACGGTTGTTATCAATGCATATTTGAACCCAAACGCGATAAAACTATAGCAAACATGTGAATCGCGTAATGAGTTGATAATGGGAAATTATTTGTTGGGTTGAATGGTTCAGGAATTGTTTTTATTTAATTTTTTTTCATTAATATATTGTGTAGACAGTAGGTCACGATGTAGGTGAATCATTGTTGTTTTGCATTAAGATAACCCTGATAGTATATATTATTTAATCTGTGATATATCCATGGCCATTTGACCTTACTTCGCGCCGTCTTAATGTTAAGTACGGTATTTCATAATTGAGAAGTGTAAGGGCACCTTTTTATTGAATTGAAACTTGTTTTCTTTGAAAATTGAAATAGATTGTCGCTAACATTTTAAACGCAAATGTACAATTTATTTTCAAGCAAACCATAAAAAGGTCCAAGTGAATGGATCATTCGCCTCGACCAATGCCAAATAAACCGCTCGTTTAGGTTAGCTACACGAGTTTTTATACGAGTTACGCTCGTTTTGGAGAAGTGCGAGTCGAACTCGCACATGAAGAGGTCCGTAGCAGCAAACATTTATTTCCTAGTTTGAATTATGGGGAACCCTAAAATATTTTAAAGATTCTGTGACAATTTTAATGTATAAAATAAAAATAGTTTTCTTTGCTCAATATAAAATCTATTAGCTGCATTAAGTCTCCCTAGTTAGTAATATTTTACAGAATACAAATACTTACAAAGTTTCAACAGTATAGGTCATATAGAATTAATATGTTAGGTATATTGTTTGATTCATTTTGATGTAAGGCGTGTGGGTCATTCTAAGTTAAGAGGTAATATGTTGTATGAAGTGACGGCATGGTATTTTTTTTAATATTTTTACTTAAGTATACATTTTTTTTATAGAAACCATTAAGTTAAAAACGTTTACAAAGCAGCCAGTCAATTTATTGGTTTTATCTCGATTTATAAGTGACCAGGGTAAATACTCAGTACAGGGTAGAGACAAGATGCACAGGGGAGGATACTTTATGGACAGGGAAGAGACATAGACATATTAAAAACAGGGTTATTTTTAAGAATCAACTTTATTTATTTATTTTTATTTTTATTATGACTTATTTATAATCAGACTTTTCATTTCTTAGCAGTCTGTGTTTATAAAATTAAATATTTTTTAAGCACTAGGTACAAAACATAAGAAGGTTCTTACTTTTCCTTTCCAACACAACAAAAATATCTATAACTTTACTATCAATAGTCAATAATGAAATAAAAAGAAACAAAAACTTCTCTGAGTAACAGTATTAAACTCTTCTTGTACTTAAACTATAAAAACATTTTAATTAAAAGGTAACTAAAAAAAATCTTTTTCTAAAACCCGCGTTCAAAGACAATAGATTCATTAAATTCATAAAAAATATATGTCATCAACACGTAGACGAAATTTAGGACGTGTTTGTGGATAATCCAAAGAACCCAATTGAAAATGACGACATAACTCTGGGTCACAGAAGCAGCTCAAACTTTTCAATGTCAGGCAATTAGGTATAAATACGCAACCGGTAACTTGCCTGAAAAAGTTTTATACCTTCAGTAGAACCTAATTTTGCTGCTTTTTCAGATATGTCTGCATCATCTACTGTGAAAATTTTAATATTTGGGCAGGTTTTCTCAAGGGCTTTGGCTAAGTCATCTATTGATAAAATATCGGTCCCACTCGCAACTAATCTATCTGCAATTCTGCAGACCTAAGTTGAGCTATTTCAGCCTTTTGTTTTCTTATTATTAGGTTTCTTTTCTTGCTCGAATTGACTTTTGCTGTGCTGTCCGTGCTCGCATGTTCATATTTTGAGGGGGTGGGGGGTCTTCATTATCCGAACCTGGTGGTGTTTCAGGAGCATTGCTTATATCTTGAAGTGCTAAACGACGTCTACGAATTTTTGCTTTTTCTCTCCATACCTTTCTAGCCTTCCGGTGTTCTCTGGGAGTCATTTGCTTGACTGTCTTAATAACTCCTTTTTCTTTCTTCTTTTCCCTTTCCTTGACTTTTTGTAGAGCGTACATATCTTTGTCATTTATAATTCTTTGGTATCGTAATCGTTCTGCTATCCTTTTTTTTCGAGCCTTTCTTCGCGCGTCATTTTTTTTCTAGGTGCCATTTTGTCTGTAAAAAAGTCATATTAAATTGTAAAGCTAAGATATACATAAAGCCAAATAAAGATTCAGACAAAAATGTAGAACTATTTATGAAAACGCATACAAATGTATCTCCCCTGGCCATTAAGTATCTCCCCTGCCATCTAAAGAGCCAGGGGAAATACGCCAGAGGAGATACATTTTCGATTGATATCTAAAATAGTCGTAAAAGTATTTCTCACACGCAATTCACAATCAAATGTTACAATGTACGCACTATTCATAGTGAATATTTAAGTTAATGTTGTTATTTTAACAAATAATTGCCAAATAAAACTTACCAGAGGAAAGACTGCATTCACTCAACAGTTCTACACCCAGCGAGCGGCGTGACTAAAATGGCCGTTAAAATAGCTGCAGTCGGCTCACGCGCCGCTTGCTGCTAGCTTCACGTTACATCCTATGCACTCAAGGTCACAACTTCCAAAAACTAGCAAAACAAAACTGGTTTTTGAACTAAAACAAAAAGCCAGGGGACGAGACACGAAAGACGAAGGACAAATTTCGACGTTGATATTATTTATGAAAAATTGGAATATAACTAAATTTACTTATAAGACACTGTGACTAAGTTATTGTTCTGTATAAAATTAACGATGATAAAGTAATTATTGAATTTTGATACATTCATAATCACTGGTTTATAAATAAAGTCGGTTTGGGGACAGACCAGGGGAGTGACTTTTTTCTTATATTAGAACTTATTGTGACTAAATTACGTACATTGCTGTAATAAATGTAAGTGGGCATGTAGGAAACATTTAGTTTTAAGCAATAAATAGGTTAATTAGGAAGTAAGTATAAAAAAAAAATATTATTTTGTCCTGCCCATCGAAAGTACCTCTTAACTTAGAATGACCCGTGTAAAGATACATAATTCCACAATAAAGTTTATAATATTGTGTGTAATGTACGCGATAATGGCATTGCTAACTAAAGTAACATTTACTTTTTATCACTGGCTTGATAATATTATGTTTATTGTTGGACCTTACAATCAAACTTATTAGTCATCGTAAGGAATCTGTATATACCTCAACAACGATTTGTATTAAGCTGTCCACAAAGGTATTAGGCTACTCTAAGAATTATGAATATAAGAAGGTAGGATTTGTGTAGATGCATAGCCATACAACGATGTTATTTTTTTTAAGGACCCCATAATGTAGTGTTTTTGTGTTTAAACCTAGTTGAAATCCAATTAGGTACTTACGTTCAATGCATTTGACCAAAGTAAAAATATGGTGCGCTCGACAATGCACATTGAATAAGCAAATAGATCATTGTCCATTGTTCGTCATTCTGTGCCCATGCGTGACTGAGATCGTCTTTATTTCATAATGTGATTTCATAATTAATATTGGTTGCTGGTATACAATATTAACACGGCTTTTCGAACCTAATTATGATTCATCTCATATGTAGCCATTCCGCTTCTCATGAGGGGGTAGTGTAAATGCCCGTAGTCACCACGTTGGGCAGGCGGGTTGGTGACCGTCGACTTGCGAAAGGTCGCTGGTGGAGGCTGGATGAAGAAAGCGGAAGATCGGGATATCTGGCGCAAATGGGGGAGGCCTATGTTCAGCAGTGGACTGCGATAGGTTGAAAAGAGTAGTCATTCCATAAAATGTTAAGTCAATGGACTTGGCTTAGTTAAATCACCATTTTGTTTTCGTTTTTTTTATGAAACAAATATTACCTTTTTGTTATCTATTTCTTATGTATCGCCTCGATTGCTTTGATATCAGACGACACAATGGAACATGACACAATCTATTTCCAGACTCCTGCATTCGACGCTTGAGTGGTTATAGGTCCAAAATACCTCAGAACAACCTTTAATGTTACACGTGTGACATTATAATAGCATAAAGATGAAGCGGAATATATCTATCTTGTAAAGCCATGTCGCCGATGACATTTTCCACTCGCCTGCGTTAATCGAGCCCATCCCGTGCGGCAAATCCATTACCATATTTACTGGCTGCTTGAAGCCGCCACGGGTCTCTCACGCCGTAATGCACACGGTACTGTTACGTCTTCACGCTATCAGGTAATGATAATCTCAATAACTGTAACAATAGGCAACGTACCGCGCATGAACTCGCCTTGAGGGGATCTGATTTCTTGTCATAATATTGTGCGTGTTTTATATGAACTAGCTCCCCGTAACGCCCAAAGACGAGGTTCGAGTCTCACTATTGCACGCCTTCGTTGCATTTTTTTTGCCATCTGCGCTCGTCATTTGTCCGGTGAAGCTGTAAAGGCCATCCGTGACCAACAGCAAAAGTCAAAAATGAGCGTGTTTACTTGACTCCGTGAGTTGTGACACTATAAACATAATGCAGTAACACTTATGATGAAAGTCATTGGACAACCTTTGCTTAAACTCCGTTAACTTACGAGTACAATTTTTCGATACAAAACTGGAAAAAAATTAACGAAAAACAACTTCGGATAAGACATCTCTTATATTGTTATTTATTACCATAAAGGAATATTATAAGGGAATTCGCATGTATAACACACGTGCACAATTTAAATGGCTGTTGAGGCAAACTACAAACTGTGCTCATCAGTTATCGGCGTTTTAGCTAGTGGACGGCAGAGGGGTGTAATGGTCAGAGAGTACAGTTAAACGCAATCGTAAGACACCGTTAGATAATCCTTCATCATCATCAGCTCATTAAACGTCCCCACCGAGGGCACGAGTCTACCCGTATAGGGTGATTAGGCCTAAGTCGTCCACGCGGGCCCAGTGCGGATTGGACGACTTCACTCACAACCTTTGAATCTCGTCGCAGGCGTGCATGGAGGTTTCCTCACGACGTTTTCCTTCACCGTAAGAGTGTCGGATAACGTTCACATAATTTCGAAAATTTGAAAACACATTGGTACGTGGCGGGATTTGAGGTAGGAGGGCAACAGTCCACATCATTGAGCCACCGACGCTCTAATGCTTGCAGAAAGTTAAAAATGCTTTTACCTGAATGAGTACTTGTTGCCGGTTAATAAAATGGAGCGCACAGATTATAATCGTTATCATAATAGGCGTCTGCGAATCATACTACTGTGAAAGTGAAAACGCGGTGTTTTGGTGACCGGTGTGGCCCAGTGAACAATGTAGAGAGTCGACACATGTGCACCAAGTTTGGCGTTTTTTGCTTGTTCCCGTCTACGCCGTGGGAATACGTCAGTCTGTTATTAATTAATTATTATCACTGGACCCAGATGGTGTATTGTTAGACGGAATTAAATCTTAATAAAAACCTACGAGAGCTTCCTGGCTTAAAACAGTCTAGACTTCGTGACCTTGGTGTCATTGATCGAAATAAAACACGCAATCAAATTATCTATTCTTTATGTAAGAATGCTTGGAGTTAATCCATCATAGTGATATTTTTAATCGATAAGTGTTATTCAATGTTTATCACTTATCACTATTAATGTAATACCTAGATATAACTTTATGAATGACAGGCGACGTATTATCTGTATCTAGATGTATTATCATGAATGTAACAATGTGTCAGATGTTATCTGCGTGCAGGCGTCTGATATGTTGATAACTATCGTAAATACTGATTACACCATGAAACAAGTTATTGAACCATTTGATTGTAACAGAAGGACAAACCACTGCCATCCGAATCGAGTTTTTATGACGTTTAATATCATAATATTTTGGTGTTCTCATCAGCCTAGAAAGTTTCACTGCAGGGCACATGGCTTACCACACAACATAAGCATGGGGAGATTGGGCCGTAACCTACCACGCCACCATACTAAGATTGTAGCCGTGAACGACGGTTTAATGTGCCCTGCCCGGCGAAACCCCGGCGGGATCACGCGGCGATAAGCCAACGCTCGGACTACAAGTTGACGGGGCTAGTTACACTTAAGTTCATATACCTATTGGTAATAATATATACATCAATCAATATATATTGGTGTAGGTTATGGTTACGACGTCCAGCTACTATACCAAGGGTTTCGGGTGCGATCCTCGGAAAGTACAAGCATTTGTGTACATGATGAACATATATGCATTGTATGTGTTTATATGTATGTCCACTGACACACAGCGCCATATAACCTTAATTCATGCGAGGGGCTAAATGGGAATATGTCAGTGGATAGTTACAAAACATGCACCACGACATATTTTCTTCATAGCTTCAGTGGTAGCTTCATTTGACATTCATAAGTGTTCTGTAAGGACCTAAACTGAATACGGACTATTTGATTTTGATATCGGAATCCGAAGAGCGTCGGTGGCTCAGTGGTGTGGACTGTCGCCTTCCTACCGGGAGGGCTGAGGTTCAAATCCCGACACGTACCAATGTATTTTCGAATTTTCGAAAATATATGTACGTTATCCGACGCTCTTACGGTGAAGGAAAACATCGTGAGGAACCTTCATGCACGCCTGCGAAGAGATTCGAAGGTTGTGTGTGAAGTCGTCCAATCCGCACTGGGCCCGCGTGGACGACTAAGGCCTAATCACCCTATACGGGTAGGCTCGTGCCCCTCGGTGGGGACGTTTAATGAGCTGATGATGATGATCGGAATCCTAATTAGAACAATGATTCACCGTTAGCTTATCTTTAACAATTACATTGACATATTTGATAAAATAAAATAACATAGGGAAAACGATAAGTCGATAATCATTGATCGATCAATTGAGACGTTTTATGGTCGCGTCCAGCGGCTTTCTCGCGCGAAAGTCGGCGCGCGCGCACGTTTGGTTACACGCTTTTCCATAAGAACCTTCGGAGATTATGCACGCTTTTACACGCGCCTGTTGCGTTTTCCACACCTTATTTTTTTTGTTCATCGATGAGTTCAAATGAGCCGTAGCTTTATAAAAACTATTGTTGACTTTACATGAATCAAAATAAAAAAAACTATTCTAACTATAAAAAGAAATGTAACTGTATAAATTCTTTGGTAATCTCATCTTTCTACTTCGTTGTAGTGAATTTATTAAATGAAAAAAGAAAATCTTTAGTGATCATAACTAGTTTTCACACTGTTAAAACATAATTCCGTTAGAAGAATATACGAGTAAGTCCGGTTGAGAAAGACCCTTGACTCGAATTTATGTAGTATATTCGATTTGCTGCGCTTGCCACAACTTTAGAAAAGGTTAACTAAGCAATAATATTTTTTTTTCATGTTAATTTTAAATCATTTTCGGACTGGACGTTTTGTCTCTCTTAACCTATTACCTTATGAGGTCTTTCTCTATATAATTTTATCGTGTGATACATTTTTGAAGATGTAATATATCGTTATATAGTTTTATTTATTTGTATGGCCACATGGTAAGGTAACTCAAATTTATGTACATCGAACATGA
>PQWD01009394.1:0-118178 GCA_019425675.1 Leucinodes orbonalis
AAAAAACTATTGTTTTATTAATGAATTCAGGGCCCTTGCCCTGTAGAGGTTCTCTAAAGAGTTTCTATCAATCTTTAATTATGTCAAATAACTTACAAATAATAACTTGAATGTGTTTGTTTTATCAATTGAACTTTATTACCCCCATCAGTCAGTTGGTATTTATTGCACCACTAAACATTACGATACCCCATAGGGAGTAATAGTCTAAGGGTAAATTTGCGTGACCGAAAATTACTTAGCATGAACTTAAACCAACATTCAAGTGAATAGCCGTTATGAAAACATAAAGTAAATAGTTTCAGTGCGGCGGTGCATAAAATGCAAAGTGTTATGGCGCTGCGAACTAGGCTATCGCTACTTAACATGTCTCGAAGTTTTCCTTTAGCCATTACAGCTTTCCATTTTCACAGGAGAGTGTTAGTTTTCCGCATAATGTAAAAAAAGAAGTTAATGGTCGTATGTTGTATTCATAATTAGACCACACGCGATTGTATGTTGGAATTTAAATTCAGCCCGTTCGGGGAAAAAATTCATGTTGCCCCTTAGGTAATACTTTCTACGTTTCGTTTTTGCAAAAAAATGTCTTTGAACGGTATGCCCGTCGTTCTGGGAATCGTTTAGACTTTGAGCAAGTCTTGGGCAATTTACGAGTGTTACATAGGGATCACGTCCCTAAAATCGTCTACTTGGGTGGTCAGTCTGATAACCATTAGCTTTTTGTTAGGATTTAATGGTCACTCTTAAATAGGTGTAATAGGAACATCGCCTTTGTTTGTTGTTTTATCAGGGCGCTTCAAGATAAGTGTTTTGGTCGGATCTGGTACGAACATGTAAATGTTACACGTGGATAAAATTTGGATTTTATTTAGTTTTCTGATACAAAATGTTTCATCGATGCATGGTATTAATTTATTAATGAGCCCTGACATATTCCTATTTTATATACTAGAAAATCATTCAAGATTCAAAATAGGACCAAGTGATGAGAATTATTTGGAAAGTCTACATGTTATCTTATTCATATGGTAAGCATGACGAATTCAAGAAGCAATAATAAATTTTTCAGATATTTCATCCAGCGATTTCCATTTCGAAGTTCGTATGGGAACTGTTGTATGGGACTTTTCATAGTATTCAAATTTCAAGCTAAAACTATTTATTTATTATAAATAAGAAAATCTAGTTTTGGATTACAATTTATTACTATAGACAAGTAAACACTTGTAGTAAGTTGTATGTAACTTTAAAACTAGATATCCAAACAAATTAGTATTACCACACATAAAGACGGATATTTGTAGAAGAAATTGTTATTCTATGGTGGCCAGATTATATAATAACCTACCACCTGAAATTTGTAAATTGTCTACTACTCATTTAAAAAAAAAAAAATTTCAGTTATTGGTCAACAAATGTTACTATTCTGTTTCAGAATATTTAAGTGATAAATTTTGACATGTACTTTATTTGCACCCTAAAAAAATTGTTTATTCTGCCTATTATGAAACTCATTTCAGTATATTTTGATTATGAATAATATTTTAGTGTCACAATTATTTAATCTTAATTATTTATTAATTTTAAAATGTTAATTAATCACATGTCATGACTCTCTCCTTATAATAGTTGTAAATGATATATGATTAATTGTCATAGTTAAGTATGTAATTTTGTAAGCCAGAAATGGTAAATGTGCTGTAATATTTAAAATTGTCACCTATAAAATTACCACATTTGAACAAATAAATGATTTGATTGATTGATTGAAGAAACCAAAAATTTTAGCTAAGCACGAAAAATATTTTTATGTTGAACGTTAAAAAATCATAGTAGCAGTCTATACAAACCATTATTGTATCACCATTCGGAGTGGGAAGCTAATTGCCATCGATATACATATTATTCGTGAAGTTCTATTTCTATATTTATCACTTAAAATATATTGTCTGTTGAAGGCTCTTACTTGTAGAAGCTCCAGTATCACTTAAAAGCTTCGAAGTGAAACAGTTGAATTCAATGCAGTTTAAATGCACTCTACATAAAAGTCTGAAATATAAGAAGTCTCAATACTCCAAAGTCTACGACGACGTCTGCAGTTATGTCTTATGTGGAACTTGTGTCATATGCCGCGACTTCGACTTCTTTGTTCCGATAAAGTATTGAGAGATTTGGAAGATTTCAAAGGGTACTCAAAGTCTTTGTTAAGTTTTGTATGCAAATCTTCCCTTTTTAATACCACTTCAGTTTGTAGAGAAGTCAGGTAAAAGATAATATATTTTTGTTGTTTAAGAATAACGATTAAATTTAGGCTAGTAAAAAAGAACTAAAATTATATAATGTAAGGGTCACAGAATTTGCTCATAGTATGCTTACAAATTATAATCCATATTAAAATGCGAAAGTCACTCTGCCTGTTTGTTACGCTTCCACACCTAAACGGCTGAACTTTTTCTCACTAACAAAATATCTTACTTAATTTTGTATGGGACTTTTCGCAGTTTTCAGGGTAGGAAGCTAAAAATCAATGGAAAGACGTAAAATATTATCTACAACAGCATAAGATAATATGTTGTTTTCGTAACCAGTAAAGGGAACCACGTTACCCGAATTGAACACGAGCGAAGCCGCGGGCAAAATAGTATTCATCTACACGTGGCTCTGGAAATCTACCAACTCACAATACGCTAACTGACCTGGCTGCTCAAGTAGCAGTTCCACTGGTATGTTTTAACTCCCTTAGTGTTCAATCATTGAAGTGGACATTTCATTTTAAACTATAGCTGTCCACTGTTGGACATAGGTCTCCCACATTCTGCGTTACATATCCCGGCTTTCCGTTTTCCTTATCCAATCTTTCACTAGCGACCTTGAGGAAGTTGATGGTTCATCAGGTTTGACTGTCCACGCTACATTTGCCAAGACGCAGTCTTCACATTTATTAATTCATTATGATATTATGGGAAATACAAACAGGACTTTACGCTTTTATTGAATTTAGGTTACAATATTTTCCCATTTCACAATATTTATGAAACACATTCCATAGCGAATAAACATTCAAGATACGATTTGAAGTTAATAAAACCGTGTAACAGTTGAAACTGCACTGCGTTCCCAACGTCTAATAACATCAAAGGCTTGCTATTCGATGCAATAAACTAAGAAAGCGAAGCGATGACGTGAAGAGTATGCGGATAATGAGGAACATCGTCGCTTACACTGTTACTGTGTTACTTAGTAAATATTTAAGAGAATTAAGACGTTACAGTATCTTATTTGTGGTGGTGATAATTATACTAGCGAGCACAAATTCAAGCATGGTTTAGTAGGTAGATCAATAAAGTATGGTTAAAGAATAGTGTAGAGAGAGAAAGGTGTAGAAAGAATTGCAATCAAAAATGACAATCACAATGTTAATGATATGTCAATTTATGGTTAAGTCTCGGTAATCATTTCCTGCCTGTCTTAATCTGAAACTGAAACACTAGGCAATAAGACTAACATCTGTTACATTGGAAAAAAAAACAGATCTATCATTGTCTTATACGTAAAATCTATGTAAGCGTTGCTAAAAGCACACCCAACACCACTTGAATCTATTTTTGAAATTCCCTTTCTATTCGGTGTTGTTCGAATTTGAGTCACGTAGTGTCCCGTCAACGGTAAATCTGTCAGTGAGAGCGTTTTAAAACTGATATGTTGGTAAACCACACAATGTTTTATTTTAGAGATCGTGTAACATTAACGAGTAAAACTTAACTTTAAATTCGTGTCTATACTGTATGATTTTGATTGCGTAAGAAGACAGTCATAGCCTCAAAATTGTGTTTAAAAACCTGAAAAGTGCATTCTGGAAGTAATACAGTCCCGAAAAAAGGCAAATGATATTGAACGTTGAGTCCAAAGAAGAAGAAAAGTCAAAGCTACTTAAATTAAGTGATTTATTTATTAAGCATATACCTAATAAATAAAATCTTTCCTAAAACAACAGCAACTGAAGATTTTAAGTATTTAACTTAGTAAATTGTCAATACTATATATAAGCCCGTGTCATATATAAACAATAATTCAGATTTATAAAACGACTTCTACGGAATACAGCACCACAGGCGCTCACGCTTGCACCTGCTTGATTATTTTATAGAAACAGTTTATTGTTCTTGGCACTCGTTACACCCAGCATTTTGGTCTCATTGTAGTAGACAGTTTAACGAAACCTGTTAGGAAATGACATAAAATAGGTAACGAGGGATACACGTTTCGCGTTTACGTCGGTGAAACTTAAAACACTTAAACATATTTACGGACATGTTCACAAAAGAATATAAGGCCAATTTAGTAATTTTTCTTTATAAATAGCGGCCATATAAAAAAGAAATAGTTAACTTAGTTAATATTAGTACTAATTATAATAACATCAACTGCTAAATAGGGTTCTACAATTAATTTATTTTCCAGGTTTGAGGATCTAGCTGCTGCTTTGGCCAAATACATGTTTCAGGGCGTAATGGACTTGATTGCTGATTATTATTAATAAAATAATTAAATATCCACGACATTCACACAGCCCATCTAAGCCCCAAGTTAAGCGTGAAGCCTGTATTATGATAAAAAACGGATAAAATATACTTACATATTTTTTGTAAATACATACATATTATACATATAAACACCCAGACCATTACAAACAGACATGTTCATTGTACACAATGTTTGTACTGCCCGAGGGATCGAACCCGGAATCCTTGGTGTTTGCAGTCGACTCTCACCGCGACACCCAATGGTCGTCAAATCTAGGAGAAGATAACCTTATCTGTTTGTCGGTCCACTTTTACATTCCAGTGCAGATTAATTTCATCGTTATCATTACAGAATAAAATGTCCACTCCTTAACGAATGCTCCCCTAATGATTTCCACTCGGGACCATCCTGCAGTTAACCATCCATCGCTATCCCCGCTTAACAGGCCATCAGTCCATCGAGAACCTTTCTGCCCATTGGCCATAGGTTCTACGACTATGTGCCTACCCACTGTCCTTGAACGGGCTATGTGGTCAATTGGAAGAATACCAAAAAAAAAAATCTACATTAAACATATTGAAAAAAATATATAAATGATCGAATTGAGCGATCATCAACATAAGTGCTGGCTATCGCCATCCAGCCCTTCATGCCTTGAATTCTTAGTATTAGATTATTAAATTGATTAATAAATTCATACCAAATTAAAAAAAACATACCAAGTCCCCACGGTACGCGTAATCGATCGGCAACAGCTTTACTTTACGACATTTTGAAAGCGCGTCCGTTTAAATTTAAATTCTGTTGGAACAAAAACCGCAATAAAATAGCCCTATTCGACAGCGCAACACGCAACTTCACTTACTGCGCAGGAGTGCTGTGTCGGACTAAACATCCGAGATATTCGCACCATGCCCGCAACCCGAATATTTCCGAAGCTATTTATTGCTTCGGAGATTGATTCTGCAAATTTCGAGTATTTTAAATTATTCTAATTAAATAATTTGCAACTAATATGTTCAGTTTTAATTTTTACGCGTTCCGTTCTTCTTTTTCTTCTTCTTTTGCTTACCTAATTATGTAAAATTTATACCATTACCAGAATCACCAGAAGGATAAGAAGCTTTGTTTCCTAGGTTTGTATGATGTTCACAATGTCGCTTACCTCTGAGATACTAAAATAGTTATACTAAATAGAACATGAAGTTGTTTATCCTAAATATATCACTTCTTTTCCACTTCTACGAAAGCCACTTCGAACGCTGCTGGATTAAAGCCTCCTCCAATTACTTGAAAAGAATCTTCAAAAATTAAAATATTATGTTACCTGGTATCTATAAAAAAGTGAAATCATTCATTTAGTGCAAAAGTAAACTTAGCCTTAATAATATACGGATTAAAAATAAAATTATATATATTTTTTTTATTTAAAACCGATAAATGTACATGAAAATCTCAAATTTCACATAGGCCGACATAATTCACATTTGCTTGAACTAGGTAAACCGGATTTTCAGGCGACTTATTCGCTAAATTATAATAAAAAAACCACTTACATGGCTCAATGATAAAATTACAATTTCAAATCTCACAATTCATACCAAATAGTTTATAGTTAGCTAACATTTTCATGGTTTAATCATACCCAAACAATAAATAACTAAAACAAGTAAATACTATTTACTGTACATTTCAACCAAGCAATACAACTTACAAATTGAAACAACAGTTTACTTATCTATAAAGAACAATATAAGCATGGATCTATTATATTCACGCATAAAATAATAATTAAGGAAATAGCAATAAGGTTAATGATTTCCCTTCGCCGTTAGTTGTAACGGTGATTCTCTGAAATGAATATAACTTAAGCTTAATGAAGACAAAGGAATCTAAAGCTCGGCTGCCGCGACGTTCCATATCTAAGAATACATTTTGTTTGCTATCAATATTACGTGTTTTTATTTGACTTCAAAGAATGGTATATAGTTAACATTGTTTAGATTTCTTTTTGAAAAATACAGTTATGCACTTTTATAAATAGTTAACAAATGATTCCCAAATCTTACATTGCAAAATATGTTTGATATTTGAATTATATAAGTGTCTATATATTTTTTGCATTCCTTACGGTAAAAATCACGACTTGGTCTCATTGGCTATACGCTATAATGGAGTTTTTAAGATAATCAGATGATTTAGCCTGCAATATCTTTACCAAGTAGAAAAGAATACACAAAGTTACTTTCACTAAGCGGTCTACTCGAACCCACAACTACGGGATCACATAGCGATCTAAACTTAACGCTAAGGAGACAATTTCGGATAAACTGATCTCTATAAAAGCATAACAAAACTAGTTGGTGACTTTGAATAAATCTCAGTTTCGTTATCCTTAGTGTACTTATATATAAAGAATACTACGTACAAACCAGTTCAAGTATCCAAATACTTAAAGATTTACTGGCCGCCTGTTACACCGAATGGTAAGTACGAGTAGTGTGAGTGCGGCAATGTATTTGTTATTTTAGTCTTTAAGTGTTTTTGTATCATTTTTTTTTCTGAGCCATAGGAACAGTGTACAGTTTGTTATATTTTATGTTATGTTTTATAATAAAGTAGGTTAGTACTTGTTTTTTACTGACACAAATCCAAATTATCGTTAAAGCGAAACTGTGTAAAATTAATAATTTACAATTCATTTCCATTGGAAATAATGAATAACCCCAGTACAATTATTTGATATTTTAATAAAGGCTCCGCAGCTAAACGGCAAAAACCAAGCCGCAAACCAATTGTGACGATGTTTATAAATCTGCTGCAAAGATTAATTATTATCTAATATATTCAGTGTCATATGCAGCTGTTATATTTGAGAATAAATCCCAGAGTAAAAGTCAGCAGGAATGTTTCTTACGTTGAAATTAATTTGAAAAAAAAATACTAGTGAGTTTTACGGACTACTAATATTAAAACCAACAATGAACAGTGGTGTGAGCGCGGGCCGTTTTTATCCGGGGCACGCGAGCAAATCCGGATCCTAGAAGCATTTGGCAAAGTGCTCGGCGACTCCCCGCAGTGGGCTTCTATTAGTCCATCTCACAACATCACTTCGCACTCCGTGATCCAGCCGAGCCGACCGAATAAGGCCTGCGCCGAGAAAAAACACGTTGCGAAAAACGCTGCAGCAAGTCTAGTAAGGGTCTTTTAAATATTAAGCGTAGCGTTTCTTGCTGGGTGGTGTAAGAACTGGATAGGTTGTTTATCAAGCTAAGTATATCGATGTTGTTTTTGACCACCGCAGTTGGATATCCAACAGTCTTTATGAATGTTATTTAGCGTTTTTGGAATACCCTGACGACTAATGGACCGAAAAGCAAATACTAAACTTCATAAAACAATAAATTCTGTGATATTCGTCAAGCCGTTTAACTTCTAGTCAAGAAGATAAAGATATAAGAACTAAGGTTATGAGTATTTACGATAAAAATGTGTTCCCTTTTTTCATGATTTGCTTACGTGTTTTTTTTGTAATCGCTTACATTTATTAATTTTCGAGTAGCTTCGCTGATTACTTTGCAATATTTAGCATTAGATGAATTCAGTAGTTTGTCATATTTAAAGATACAAAAAGAGTACAAAAAACCAATCTTAATAATGCTAGAAAATGTCTTAAATGCCAAACCGTAGACGGGAATACGTTAATCTTAGAACTGTATAGCTAATAGAATTTTTATCAAAGGAAGGGTACGGTTCGTCGAATTGATATAAATCGACTGGATACCATTCGTCTTCTTTAAGTCGATCGTACGCGGGTTACGGCCCAGATCCATCTTTATCGGCAGACAAATAAATGTTTATATTAAGCCGTTGCCATGGAATATCTAGTAGGACAAGACATTTTCGATACTTTCGCTATTCACACAGACACGTCCTGTTTCTATTTTCTAACAGTTTTCATTTTATTTCCTATGCCATTAAGTGGCTGAACATGAACCTGAACATACGAGTGCCCCCTATAATTTATTTCTTATCAATAAACGTTATGGGATATTAATTGCATCAATTGCATAATTTAAACGATCCCATCTAGATAAAGCACTGCGCGCGCGCAATCTGACCGACTGAATATACTTTTTATCAATACTCTACAACCATAAAATATTCGACACAATTAATACTGCATATAAAATTGATCGTAAACGATTGAAATTATTGCTTTTATACCATGGGTAGTGATCAACTCCATTGCTTTTTAATTAGTTGATATTTTATGTTCAGTTTAAGGCAGGTTTGTTGAGATATTTTTTTATTGTTACTCGTACAATTAGGTGAAATTGTTATTATTATGAGACTAATAAAATCCACGGGAATTACATACAAATGATCGGTATCACAATTGTGGGTGGAACTATGTTGAATTTAAATTCGGGCTTTAAATATCAAACAGTCTGGTTCAGTAACTTTACGACGTTGGGAGGTTCAAACTTAAAATAACATATTACGTTTTATAAGCGAAGAAACAATATAATAGTTATAACAAATCACGTTTATGTAGTCTTTTTCAAATAACATTTATGTGATTTTTTAATATAAGTTTCAATTACATATATAACATAAAAAAGCTACTTATAAATATCAATTCAATGTTTGATTACCATGAATGTCAGTGTAGCAGTAGTAAGCAGTAATTGATCAATAAACCATTACTAATAGATAATTCAGGATGCCAGGAGTCCCATACAATACATACAGGGACTTACGCGAACTTAAGCTGCCCGTTATCCTGCCAAACACGAATAAAGTTCTAGCCTTCTGCCAACACTACAACATAACATGTTAAAATTTATAGGCTAAATACAGTTCCAAGTTTTTCCAAAAAACCTTCTTGTTATACTGGGTAAAGAATATTTACAAACATTTTCTTCTTCCCATACCGATTCTATTATTTTTCCTTTCTTTTGTATGTATTTTTCACTGCATGGTATGTTAAATTAAAACAAGAAGATGACATCGTCGGATTACTCATCAAGCAAATCTTATTAAGATCTCAATCTAAACTTAAATTATAATAACCTACAACACCCATCCTTAAGTCCTCAGGTTACGATCAGGAAATGTTTTGTTACGCTAAGAATAACACGGTTTTATTTCAAGAGCAAACATTGAGATTAGGTTTGTAATGTTAATTTATTTTTTAAGTAAATTCAAACCTGACTAAAGTGAATGACATCTTACCCAGATTAAGATAACCGGGAATGTTTATTTAAAAACTAAATTAAACATTGTACCCTCCGTTTTTGATGGCTCTCCTATTTTAATTATCTATTTAACTCTGGATTTTTGTTACAGATGTATGGGATTTATATTAGTCTAAAGTTTGACAAGAGATTTTTTTCTTACAGTTTTCATTCTTAATTATGTTCTGAAATATTTCGGGTGGATAATTACATTTTTCCTAAACAAAACTTGTTTGTGTCACAAATTGTCAATAACACAGTGATCCCACTTTACTAACAATGGACTATATGTAAACTCAAACAAACCGTTAATTTAAAGTCAAAATCACACATTTTTTCAGTACACCATTGTATTGGTGTAATGCGATATAACTTGATAATACATTAGAATTTTCATAGCAAATTGAATAAATAAATAAATTTCCTTTCTTATTTTTCATAGCTTCTAGTATTTTTGTTTGTATTTATATGGAATTGTGAGTCAACTTTATCTCAAAAAATAACTACGCGTGACATACTGTTGCTCGTTTCTACTTTACTTGCGCAATAAATCTCATAAACGTTCACGGTTATGTGAAAACCATACGAACCATGCGAATATTAACTCTTGCATTTACGTGCAGGAATCCCGCTATTTATCGGGGCCCGCTCACGTTGGCAATTCAGAAAATTCGTTAAGTAAATAAGTAATTTAACAAATAAGATTTTAAGTGGTGGCGCAGGACTGGCGTAATCTTGACGCTGATCAAATTAACTCATGGTCCGTATCTACGCTATGGTTTATTTGTGTATAATGAACGGTAATAAGTGAGTAGTATGAAACAAGGTAGTGTAGTTAGCATATAAATAATGTCCGAGCATACTTCGAGTTTTGAAGTTGCATGTTTCCTTTAAGTTGGATATATCAAAAAATAACTACGACTTAATCCCAATATTTTCTGATTCAAAGGATTTTTTCAGTTGGCCGCTGATCTTCCTTATAATGTTACCTGCAAGGATATAGAACTAAGATGATTCGTTAAGTCGCCGAAATTTACTGTTCAAATCCCTTACGCACTCACACACACCACAAGTTTGGAAGAATAATTTAATAACGTGTAAAAGAAATTCGGATCACAATATGGGTAGCACAACACTAACACTTCAACTACTACTGACCTCTGTAGGACAAAAGTAACATGGTTGTGCGTCAGATAACCTTGTCATTCGATTACTTCTACCAGTAATTTAAATGGTTTTTATGACATTAAGTGAACGAGATGGTCGCTCACCTGGTGGTACACCTGACCATGACAGAAACAGTGTTGAAGAAATTCCTTCACTTTTTCATCCAGTCTTCACTAGCGACCTTTCGCAAGTCGCCAGGCTATCGGGCCGGAGGGCCCATATTATATTTATCATTGTCAAATTTCACCCAAAATAATATCATAAAAAATTGTTGCTTCTACACCGGGAGCCGAATTAATGAACAGACATTCAGTGTTCATTGGAAAAATTGCCAAAGCCATTTGTAACGGGTGCAGTCCACCAGTCGGCAGTCGTTGCGATTTGTCACTAGTCGTCGCACGCGTCGCTCGCTAATTGTCGTTATAAATCGACACAACTGGCCTCCGATCGTAACGCAGTTGCAAGCGGTAGATTGTCAGCGGACTGCTGAATATTTCAATAAGTCGAAAACTAAGGGGAACAGGCAAAATTAAAATACGTTTGCCATTTACAATAATTTCAAGAAGGAAAAGAGGATATTAATCACAGATTTCCCAATACAAGAGATGGGGCGAGCCGCGTTTAAAGTGCGACAAATGTAAGCTCAACGAGCATAGACTGGCTGCCAGTTTACGCTCTGTGAGACGAGTCAAGACGCACGAGTATTAGAAGAAATTACCGTTTTTTTCCAAAATGCCATCCTGTGCAATTGTAACATGCCATCATCGCAATGAATCAGTAAATTTACCAAGTAATAGAATAACTTTTCACAGGTAAGAACCGAAAAGAAATTGCGACACTGGGACTGCCTATAAACTTGGCGCCTTGGCCAGTCTAATTGTATATTCGGATGTCTGTGATATTAATCCTCAAAAGATTTTCTTAAAACTTCCTGGCTTTTGGTGGGTTCTGCTCTGCTAATCTGTACGTGGATCTACAATTTACCTAGTTTAATAAACATTAAAGGATTTGTAGGGTCTCCTTATATAAATTGTCATCATGTGCAACCAAATGCGGGGCGGAGATCCTTTGACTTCGTTTTCCTGGCAGCTAAACAATGTTATCTTTATGCATCATATATGGCCGTATCACCATAGACAAATTTCCGTTAGGTTAACAGACTCATCTTGATGCTAATATTACTCAATGTTTATTATTATAGCGAAATGAAAATATTTTAACTTTAATAAAGACATTATTATAGAGTGCGTCATCTATATAAAACAAATCTGGGTATTAAAAATATTTTAAGGTTTTTTTATGTGTCCAAGTGTACAGGACGGCAGGACGCTCACCTGATTGTAAGTGATACGCCCGACCTTGACTGTGTGGCATTGAAGGAAAATAAACAACAGTTAACAGTTATTACTTTCCATCAATGCCACACATGCATACAACAGATTTAAGGTCTCTTAAACCCGGTTATTCCACTAACTACAGTGCCCTTTCCGAAACCTAAAAGTGCATAGCACTCCTATTTCACGGGACGATACCTAGCCCTGCAGTGGTACTTACTTACCTTGAGAGTCTACTATCTTGTAAATGATGGCTGAACGAAACCTATACTATGTTTATTTGAAATAATTGTATAATTGTGATATAAATACAGAGTAATTTTGCAGATATATTAAGTCAGTTATTATTAATATTAGTATTATCTTGATTATGAGACATAATTGGGGCTTGTGCCTAGATTTTTCAGTGTACGTAACTACTAATTATGTTTGACTGAAGGGATACATTACACACAAACGTCTATGAGAGTAATAATCTTAACTATTTCGTCAAGCAAAGGATTGCTTTTTCCATTATAGTCTATATAAAAGGTCAAGAGGACAACCTACTGTTATTAATTTTCATCAGCAATTGTTATGGTCAGAGGTATCACTTATCACATGGTAAGCGCTCTGACTGTCCCGCTCACTTATGACATCAAAAACTGATCAAAATTTCAACTTGTTTACACAGTGATACGCGTAATGCTCTTCGCTTAAATCAAACGTGCTACGCGGAAACTGAACGATACATAGGTACTTAACAGTTAAACCAATATCAAAAATCGCAATGATTTTAACTAATTACAGTACATTAACGACACGTGTGTTAATACATCGTTTGGCTTACAAATGTACACTGATAATGGGTTGTAGAGGTAAATCAACTGACTTGCTACGAAAGGCTTTTAGCTGTGACAAATCACTTTAAATTCTTTTAGATATGCCTTAAATTACTCGATCCGATTTCATAATATAGTTATCATCATTACATTCATGAGCACTTTTTAACACGCTTTTATTAGCTTCACTTGTAACTATGTAATAGAATCTTGGAATCTTAATTTGACCCACTTCTCGGTCTTTAGTGCTGGACTTACCTTACAGCAAATTCTATATATTGGGATGGTTATATGATGTTCCGATGAAATTAACTTCAATATAATTTTGCATCGCGACTTTATCATATAGGTAATAATTTTCATTCCAAGTTTTGCTTTCAAGGGTTGGATTTTCAACTTCAAATCAAATCAAATATTATTTATTTCATTAAATAGTAGTAAATATACATAAACTAATTGATATTTGAACTTGCTAGGTATTGACAACAATATTTTAATCTGACAACACATGATTAAAATAAATGCTTTTTTATGTTAAATACTTAGTTAACGAGCGAAGAAAGCTGATATTCTATGGTAAATGACTTTAATAAGGTCAACAACTTGTTCAACTAACATAGAAAGCACACAAAATTTGCAAGCAAAATCTACCATGCCATTTACTCTTAGCGGGAGTAATATCTATGCTAACACAAGTTACGTGTAAATGTAGATTAAAACAATTTGCGTGTGATAGGCAATATCGGCTCACTAGCATCGTGCAGGTAAGACGACGCCTTGGGTTAGAATCAAGGCTTATTGGATTATGCAGGTCAGAGCGCCACAGACTAGGCTCACCTATAATCGCGTCAGGAGGAAGGTAGATCATGAAACTAAGGGATGACATTTTGAAGTGCATTTAGTATGTCAGTTTATAGATGATACTAGCTGTGCATGAGACTTTGTCCGCTTAAAATGAACTCATTACCTACATTAGCTATCTGCAAGTGGTAGTTCTATCAAAAACAAACAGACAAAATATATTACTTGGTTCGAATCAGGAAAAAATCTAAAAACATATTATTTTTAAACGGCGCGGAAACACCGCCTTTTGTTAATTTCTTATGGTGAGATTACCGATGACACAAACCTTTGCCTTTGACTTTTTTGACTTTACCCTTTCCCATGTGAAAGGTTGGCAACACACTAATGTTATTCCTACCGAGTGTCTATGGGTGGGGGTATTACATAAAATCAGGTAAACCGTCTAATATTTTAATATTTGCACGCCCTGTGTTTTCTGAACATAAAAATATTTATTTTAACACCACCCTTTAGATCTAGGCCTTCTGTCTTTAGGCACTGGTCGCAAAATAAGTACGTTGAAAATACTTTAAAAAAAACTTTTATATTGTATATTTATCAATTGAATTTACCTCAACGTTCTACCCTAGACACAAGTCAGAGAGATACAGATGACTTTAAACAAATATTTGGGATTGATAGCGAAATTCAGATCATTCAAATGTAGTCTTTGACCTAGCGTTGTTCGGCACAGCAATATAACCTTATTAATGAACGACAAATACTAATTTCACATGCCTTTGTGAGAGCTCGATCGATCAGACGTGCAATAATCCATCCCGGTCTGGCATTTATGAGTAAACGTCGGATCACCTTGTGTGGCCACACCCGACATTTGTGATGCACTCATGGTGATATAAATAGATTTTAATGAAATTATGCACATATATCTCAAATAAAAATGACATTATCCTATAGGTATTTCAGACGTTTTTTTTGTGTACAAAACAATAATTGTTTTTGGCGATAATCTATGACAATGCAAAAAAAGTTTCGTTTTAGTATGGAGCTGAAATTTAAAAGTTCTAAGCCATGTTTTAAATTATATTATAAGTGAAACTTTAGTAGACTAATACACATTTTTTGTGTATACTGGTAAACTAGAACCTATGTGATAGTGTCAAAGTTAAGACAAAGGCTTAAGGCTTACTTGCGGTTTGCAAATTATGAAATCATATGATGCCATCATAACATGCTATTATATCATGCTACATATTATGAAATGATCGCTCACATCAAAATACTCGTATCTCTGAGATAAATAATATAATATTATATTATGTGTCAGGCAAACAAAAATATAGTTTATTCTTTTGAGGTATTCTTTTACTTGCAAATAATAAATATAAAATGTATTCCGCTTGGATTCTCCACTAATCAGATTAAAATTGAAACTATAGTTTCTTTTGAAACACGTTCACGATATTTTACAAAATTAATTGATATATTGATTTTAATGGAATCTGTCTATTTAATTGTGAAAACTATGTAACTTCTCCAATCATGGACCAATTAATAAAATGTTTTCTGTGTAGAATCATTTTTAAAGTCTTACAACCCCAGTTCTTTAAATATGCGTACTGCGGGAGATGTACGAAAAAAGGCATTTCATTCAAGTAGTCACCAGATGGCGCCTCACGCACGACTGGCCCCGCAAAGCTGAGTGCGGTGCGCCACAGTATTGCGTTACCTCGTTCCACTATTTACAAGTTCTCTATTTGCGAGAACCTCTTTGCGGACATTTGTTAACTCCATCGGGAGATTCGGACATGTTTGTTTTTTCAATGAACTTTCTCACTTTTTGTCTGTTTTGATGGAGATTATTGTATATTTTGAGATACACAATTTTGAGATAACAAACAACTCGAACAAAAATGTCATTACACCATGGCATTTCATTAAAATTAATGTAATAGAATTATATTTGAATTGTTTAATTACTCGTGTACTTAATGATCATTTGCAATATAATTTTCATCACATCTACTCCTTCCGCGTGATTAGGTGGCTTAACCTAACGTGTAGCGGATATCACTTATAAAACATCTATTTCATCATCAGCTCATTAAACGTCCCCACCGAGGGGCACGAGCCTACCCGTATAGGGTGATTAGGCCTTAGTCGTCCACGCGGGCCCAGTGCGGATTGGACGACTTCACACACAACCTTCGAATCTCTTCGCAGGCGTGCATGAAGGTTTCCTCACGATGTTTTCCTTCACCGTAAGAGCGTCGGATAACGTACATATATTTTCGAAAATTCGAAAATACATTGGTACGTGTCGGGATTTGAACCTCAGCCCTCCCGGTAGGAAGGCGACAGTCCACACCACTGAGCCACCGACGCTCTATCTATTTGTAAAACATCTATTTGTCACAGGGATATCCTTCTAGGCAGAACTATGAAATCAGCAATGTACTCTAATGAGCTATTTTAACAAGTTTTGGATAAGGACAATATTATGATATTACTTTTATTTAAAGTATTCCCATACCATACCGATGATCCCAAAACAATGGCTACTTGTTAGCAACTCTAAAAGGGAAGCGAGTCACAAAATATCTTCTAGGTCGAGGTGACTTCAGGTCTGTATAAGCCTGAATAGCCCCCAAATCTCAAGTTCAAATAATAGTAAATATTTTTGAGCAAGGTATCCAAAGATACAGATATTGCCACAAATTCAAATGCTATGGCATGGATTTTAAATTCCCACGATTTGGATTAAATTGGATTGATTAAATACAATGTGTATTGTTAGCAAGATGTCATTTAAACTTCATTGTACATTTCTCACTTAATAGAGATTCCAGAATAAAATCAGAGGGCTTTTCACGGGCACACAGTTGCATAAATTTGAAGACAAGCAAAGTGGTTTCGCGTGTACGGAGCACGTGACTCTATTTCGTAGTCCTTTTTGTCAGAATCGGGATCTTTACGGTAGGAATGTACACCTGTGTGCGTTCTATATTACCCATATTAAATAGTTGTAAATAACAACGCATTGGGAATGTGTGCATATAATAAATAAATATATCTACTGACAATCACACAGCGCCATCTAGCCCCAAGTTAAGCGTAAAGCCTGTATTATGGGTACTAAACAACGGATAAACATACATGTATACAATTTTTTTTGTAAATACATACTATAAGTAGATATAAATACATATTATACATAGAATACACCCAGACCATTACAAACAGACATGTTCATGCACACAAATGTTTGTACTGCCCGGGGATCGAACCCGGAACCCTTAGTGTTGCGGCCGACCTCTCAACCGCAACACCAAATGGGTCGTCAATCATCATGGTCGTCAATATTTCATGATGCTTAAAATAAGTTATGCGTATTAACAATTGAAAATACCATTTGGTTGCGTTTGAACATATACAATTATTGCTATATTTTATTAAATGTCTTCCTTAGTTCAGTTTTTAATTCAGTTTATAATAAATAAAAATACGACAACGAGCAAAAATAAAACTATCAGACTAGTATCAGTTATATTATTTTTCTTTGGATTAAGGTTTATTTATAAAACCAAATTTGTTTATTTAGGTATCTGCAGAAAACTAGCATTACATATACAAAACCGATGCATGAGAGCCTTGATAACTATCTCTCAAAAAGTTCACACTTCATAGAAATTAATCAGGCTCGATGAACATTCTTCATTTGAATAATATAAAGTTAACCATTGTTAATAATTATCATTCACATCATTCCGTCAGAGGAAACGAAAGTCTCACAAGATCAAGATAACTGAAGAATTATCGTAATTTCACTTACTTTAAATGACTTAAAGTTCGAATAATCCTCGTGGGGAACATAAAAGATTTAAAACAGTTACCGACGATTTAAACGTGTATTAAAATGCTCGACAATTTGTACTTTAACTAACGTGTTTTTTGATAAACTTGACGCTTTCACACGTGGCTGTAAGTCAAACTTGAAGATTCAAGAGGAAGTGGTTTGAGTTTGCGCTTAGGTGTTGGAAAATAAAGCGCCGTTAGCAATGTTAATTTTTCATTTAATTTGTTAAATTAAAATTGAAGTATATTTTTTAATAAAGTAAACCTTAAAAGAATTAGGTTGATTCTAAAAACCTTAGAATCATCCTAATTCTCATTTGTTAATTATATTTGGTGCAATTAATAAAGGCAAAATTTGACTATATTAAAATTTGTATGTATTTAAAAAAAGCATGTTTGATCTTAATTAGTTAAAAGGTGTAAATATGAACAACACTTTATATAAAGTTTCATAGACATTATTCGTTGGCATAATACATTTCTTAGTCCGTATGTCTCTTTCTCTGTGTCTTTTCAACCACATATACTGATCCTTTGTTTTCCTTGGACGATGCTAAGTACCTCTCGTAGGTTGTTTTCCATCGAGCTTGATACCTTTAATTTACTAACACTAGAAGGTTGCGTCTCGTTGATTTTTCCGCTGATACCCAGACCCCAGCCTTCACGCTTAGAATGTTAATGTATAGTGTTATCAGAAGAGGAGACCAGTCGTCAAGGAAAATATTTACTAAATACCAAATCACCGGCACCACATAAGACATCCGACGAGATAAACTTGTAGATTAGCCCTAATTAACTGGCTCTGTATCACTGCTTATTATAGTAAGAAACGTTTCAAGATGGAGGTAAGAAGTGTGTGATAGTGCCTTGTGATAAATGAAACGAAACCTTAATAAGCCTTAATTTATATTTAATAAGATCATTTGTCAGCTGCGTAATTACATAACTCCTTGCTTGAAACACTTTTTCTACTAGTTAAATAGAAAGAGTTCGGTTTCGTTTAGTAACCACTTGAATTTTAATCTTAGACTGAAGTCCGAAGTCAGATATTACTTATGGTGTACTTTTTAATTATTGTATTTTTTTTGTTTAAGGACAACCAACAAAACAAACGATGATATCATTCACAATAAAAACTTATTAGTAACATAACAAATCGCTGTTATACTTTAAGGCTGCCACGACATGCCTTTTAAAAAACATAAATTTTTACAATTACAAAATTTAATTAAATTATGTCTAAAACAAAACTATTTTCCGGACCGAAATGCATCTAATAACAAATATTTATCACGAAATGAAAACTTAATATGATTACAAACCACTCCTTAAGCACGTCACTATAAACATCATTGTTATGAATACTGAAACAGACACCCTACAATAATTTCCCACCGTTTATCATGGATTGTACTGTGATGTACAACTGTTATTTGTAATTTAAGCTCTACGAGCAAATGTCGTATATTAGTTGTAATTTAAGCTCCACGAGCAAATGTTGTAAGTTAAGTTAGGTTTTCTGGTTTTAATTAAAATTCTTTAGTTACAACAAGAACCGTAGAACTAAATATAATATTCATGAATTAAAGGCGCATATTCAAAATTGGAACTCAGGAAACAAAATTGGCTATTAAGCTTAAACGTAAACCAATTGCACCGAACTTCAAGGATCGAAAGAAGCTTATTAAAACTGATATCCGCATCAACATAATGAAGTTGTTAATGGACATTTAAATATGAATATATTTTTAAGTAAAACCTTGTCTCTCATTTTAGTGTACTGTCAACAGCAAAAGTGTTTCTGTGAATAAATATTTGTTGCAGTTTTATATTTTGCACAATTGTATTTATAAGGTTTTTAGAACAACAGTTTTGTAGGGTTTGGTTTATTTTAGAAGTTTGTATTCTTTCACAATATTAACTTACTACCAAAGGCTATGTTTTTAGAATTTTGCAGTAACATATTGTTATTTGGCTTTTAGTGTTGTCTGTACATCATTATCTGACATTCTCCATATTCAATATATGGAAATATTTGTTTCAGTACTCGACCACACAGCGATGAAATTGGTAGCGCGGTAGCACGCTCGTTTTCGTTTTGCATATTTTTTGCATTACTGAGCCAAAGTCTTTTGTCAATATTGTCTCAGTGACCGGGGAAATGACTGGCCGAGGACTTACTACTAGCAATAAAAAATGCAAACGAACCGACTGGGTTTTATTTTTGAGTTTATTTAAAAGTCGTTAATGACGTAAGTTATGTCAAGCCGTATAAATATGTATAAAGCTTCTGTGGTATTGAAAGCTTACCGAGACTACAGTAGGCTGTAAAAACCAGTACTTACAGTACTAAGCATTAGCCCCAAACTAAGCATTAGCCTGTAATATGGATACTAATCAATGGATATTTTTTTTTTTGTAAATACATAAATAGTATACATAGAAAACACCCAGACCAATACAAACAGACATGTTCATGCAAACATATGTTTGTACTGCCCGGGTATCTAACCCGGAACACTTGGTGTAATAGCCGATGACTCAACCATTACATATGATGGGTTACCAACAATGTGTTTTAAGTGGTCTTCATAATTATAAAATACCATAATAAACACATAACACGAATTTAGAAAAAATGTATTATAGAAGTGAATACCATAAAATGTGCAATCGAACAAAACTTTTTTGTGATTTCTGTAAACGCAAACCGTATCATAGTTAATTAAGTGATGAATATAAAGTAGTCATTTTAAAAGCTAAAATTAATATAAAACTAAAAAAAACCTTGTCAAATATGAAATAGACGTTAACCAAATAACGATTTAACGTTCTGTGAGACAAAAATGTATCGTCAAGAACAACTATCTATCGANTAATTATAATAATTATTTATTACACCATTCAAAGTAATTCATATTTGTTACTTTTTAACTTTACAAAATACAACTTCAGTTTGATGACTCAATACCGTTGTTGGAGGTAATTTAATGGATGCATATGCGAATCTGAAGGGGACCAGGAACGAACTAACGAACCCAGTTAGCATAACAATATTCATGCATACTTGAATACAGGTAGCTGCAAAGCGAGGGATATTTATAACAAAAACAAAGTAAATAATCAATACAATTAAAAAATCCGGTCAGCGGCCTCCAAATAACGGAACATCTTTCTTTTCAAACAATCAGGTACAGTCAAAAACAGTGATCCCCATTGCAAAGTCATGGTCAGGGCATGATCCAAACAGATGTTCATGCAACTAAATTTTGCTGCACAGGGATCGGGAAACATTCAGAGTAGTAAGAGGATTTTCACTTCGTAAAGTAATTCGGATTAACACATAACCGTCATCAACTCATTATACGACCCCTCCGAGGGGCTCGAGCCTACCCGTTATAAAGAGTGTATAGGCCATGGTCGTTCACGCGGGCCCAGTGCGGATTGGCTGAATTCACGCACAACCTTTGAATTTCTTAGGCATTTGTAGGTGTGCCCAGGTTTCCTCACGATGTTTTCCTTCACTGTAAGAACATCGGATAAGCGTACATGTTATTTATAAAATACATTGACACGTGGCGGGATTTGAACCTGCAACCTCCATCGGAAGGCAACATTCCACACTAATAAGCCACCGACGATCTTACCATCACACGATTGATTAAATACATATGTTGTGATCCCTATATTATATACAAACAAGAGGAGTACTTACTTGAGGGAGTAATATGGTGGCTTTTGACCATTGCAATCCCGAAAGACTAAGAAGTACGTTCCATGCGAACTTTAAAAAAGGAAAGAAAAAATATATTACTCACTTGGCAAAATACAAGGCAAAATATTGTTCAACGCAGTGATTCTGTAAAGCCTTTGTGTCACCCTGGTATACCAACCCCTCCATACATTTCCATAGCTTTCCATACTTGTAAAATACATCAATTTTTAAGTATATACTTTAAATTTTTATATCATCACAGAAAAACAACCTGTATAGTGGATTGTTGTTAAATAAGCACACGGTTTTATGTAAATAGCCCTTCTAGCCGCGGGGTGTGTGCTGATATTAAAAAGCTTTGTTCCGTCGTGAATCAGACGGACAGCAACGTCTTGTGTTATGAAACTGCATCTCACTATTATATTTATTTTCACTTTAAAAATATACTTAAATAAAAATAGTTATGAACACACCATCAGGAGCAGTGAAAGATTACATTTTCATCATCATTTTGACCATTTTCCTGCAGGATACCTGCCTAAATTAAAATCTTTTATATCTGCCACTTAGTATCATATTATATCTGCGGCAGTAAATAAAAATAATCATAACTACAACAGTGTATACATATTTACCATTAAGATCTCCAAAATGAATAACAGGGAGCCAACACAAGGGTAACAAGAGAAAGGTTTTTTATATAGATAATATTTTTGAGCGTTCGTGATTACATTATGTAATAATTGTATACAATGACACACACACACACAGACGCACGGACACGTACGCGCACACACACACATGGTTTTCGTTCTTTTTTAAGTAATGAGTAGGTTTTTTTAAAATTCGAGTTATATCTTATCCTACATTTTTGAGTATATTTCTTCAAGCACAATGTACTTGACTTAATTATTTTACATTATACTGTGGTTTTAATTTGAATTGATCATAATATAATATTTGAAAGTCATACAGCAGAGCATATTCTGAATGAAAAAGTAGCATCGCTCTCTTACTCAGGAGATAATATTTAAAGTAAGACCACAAACATTGCGTCGGCTCAGGAGTAAGTTAATATAATATTACGGTACGGAAATGAGTTGATGAGGAAGTCATTTCATCTAAATGCATGTGTTTGTTGTAACAGCTGCCGGTTTCCCTTCTACAATTGTCATTAATATCATAATAGGCGCTGTAAAATTATTACAAATCTTGCCTTAGACTTCAAAGTAACTGTTCCTTAATAGAATGGTTCCTAATAGGTATTTTTATTTCATACATGTCAATGAATATTCTGAATAAAACAAAAGCTAACGTTTTTGTTGTGATCACCTTGTTATGTATTTATGTATTTAAACTCAGTTAAAATATGTACTCGTAGATTCATAACACACATAATAATACATATAAGTAATAAATTGACTACTTAGATTTATCTGTAAACTATTTATTTGTATAAATATATTAAGAATAAATTTAAAATTAGAGAAGTAATTACAGTCTTAGTTGAGTATCACGAAAATATTTTTTAAATAATAAGGAGAGGGCAATCACAAACAGAATGAAGTTAAATTAAAAGATTATTGTACGTTGCCATGAAGTTTGAAGTGACCCAAGTGTATGCACTTCAAACATTTAACATTCAGTTTTGAGTTTGAACTTTAAACATGTCTTTGAAATATTAATAAGCCAGAGAAATATTATTTTACCTTCTAATATTGGTGTTAATTCAACAAAACCTCAAATATTTTAAAACACTTACTTTATCATCGACCGGCCTATAAATACCCAATGCAAATCACAGGCCTTCCGAAATATCATGGTTGTAGCAAGATTGTCCTAATACAACCCTTAGTCCTAAAGCATTGCTGACAATCTTTACCAACCTAAGACCAGAACCAACGATTTGGCGTTCCCTTCGAAGTGCTAAGAGAATCGAGATTATATTTCCCGGTCAAGCAGTCGATGACAGACCATTGCGAGGGTTACTTAATAGACAAGATTGTCGAACTACACGCTAGCCACCGGTAATTGCAGGACTCCATTTCGGTTGTTAACTTCAAACAAATCTTATTTATACGGAGGCTATCAAAGGAAACGATAAATATCGTTACGAGCTGGGAGTTCAGGATAAATTATTGCCAAACACGAAGAATAACACGGTAACACACTTTTTTAATTAACCACTATAAATTACACACAACACTAATCACACTTACACTCTCACTAATTATTCAATTAACGCACGCACTATAATCGGTACTTAACACTGCACACTATAACACAACACTTAATGAGTCCGTATAATGTCCGCACACACACGTTATAATCACTTGTTAACTCTTCTCACTCGACGATCCCTTCTATATAGCTTTATCGCTCGCTTCTTCCTTGTAGTCGCACTTCGCTCTTCGTTCGCTCTTGAGTAGAACACAAGACCGCCGGCGCACCCATCGGCCCGCCTTATATACCTGTCCGCCCGCTAAGCTCGAAGCGTCGACGTCATTCTTCATCTGGCGACGTTAATGTTTGGCATTGTTAGAACCTGTAAGCCAAAGTATCTATAAGGAAAACTTGCTTGGGCGCAGGACCAGAAAAGCTATGGTAAGCGGAACTGTACCCACATCTTTATTACACCAACACACCGCACCACTGCTTTTCGGGGTTCATTTAGATTCGCTGCGTCGCGGTATTAGAATGACAACCCTCCGCCTATCCGGAATCTGCAATCAATAATAATAAATCAATATATATATGTATTCATTCGAGTCCACCAAGGCCCTGTCGGAAAATCAGGTGTTGATTCACTGCAACACAAGGCAGCCGATGCTGAGGCGGGGTCCTTTTTGGCACGGGAAGATACTACATTTATCGTCTTTCTTCTTTTATTATATTTTCTTCTATATGTATCATTGTTGGACTATATTGTTGCATGTTGTGTTTTACCTTGTACCTAATGTTGTCTTTTTCATAATGTGTATGTGTCTTATGTTGGTGAATGTAGTGGTTTCTGAACTGTCAAATAAAAAATTTTCTTTCTTATTCTACATAGTTCGCGAAATATCTAGAACATACTAGACTCTTTGCTATTTGACAATTCGCATGTCATACCCTATGGTCACATATTAGCCGCCATATTTAATGTCACTTTAATTACGTCAATTCGTAACAATATGCTAGGTTTCTTACATCAAGTAGACCGTCACCACGTAATTGCGAGTGTTAAGTCCCAATAATAATGTTTCCGATGACATTCTGATGCATTTGTATGAAGACATTGCATTATTCATAGTTGCTGTAACCTTTGCGGTCCTATAAATAACTTGCCAAGGGATTTATTTGTTGAATATCGTAAACGGTATTAACATTATTCAAATTCGACAAGTTACTTTGCGTTGGTAATTGAATAGCTTTACGTTCTAATCCATAAAATGTCTTTTAAATCTATATTTCGAACAGAGTATAGGTACAAATTTTGCCTATTCCTAATTTGATATTTCTGTTGTAATTATCTAAATGTTATAATCTAAGATGGTACAGGCAGCGCCACCTAGCGTTAGCTACCCAGATATATTGTGACGTCTGGCCCCATCTTGTCTTTGATCTTATCCTGTCTGTGGTTGAGTTAATATTTGTAGCTGGTGTGTACTAAACTAAAATATTAAGATCTATGGAAAATATCCCTCTTTAAATAATATAACAATTTCAAATTATTAAGCTTCTCCTCAACCTATATCAGTCTATTGCTGGACATAGATTTCTCCATTTATTCACCAGCCACATAAGTCCCCATTTGTGCGTCCTTCGCTTTTCTCATCCCGCTTCCCCCAGCGATCATTCGCAAGTCGTCTTTCCATCGGGCCGGAGGGCGTCCGCGACATGCTACGCTCGCCAAAACGCAGGCTCCTCTCAAGAAAAAAGTCTAAAGGCCATCGTTCCATCGACCAACCGTTTGTCTGAAATGTCAAAGACCCCCATACTAAGACAGTTGAGGCATAACATGTCATGTTATGCCGAACATTGTAATGGCTTGTGCAATCGTTAGCCAAATGTACTCTCCAGTAATATAATATTTTCCTACGAGTAAGTAAATGCGATCATGCTGACAGCCTAACCTGTGTGATGTTTTTTATGTATTACTGTGGATACTTAATAATATTTTTATATGAGTTTTATCTTAACCGACTCTAAAAAGGAGAATTCGCCTTGTTTGTGCAATTTATTAGTCGAGATGTTTTCTTGTATGCGTTGTAAGGTTTCGCCAATTTTAAACATTAGTTTGTTTACTCCTACCTCACGATTGCAACTTTTTGAGGCACTGTTTACATAGCAGTCCTTTTGTCGGGCCCTTTTGCAAACAATTTGCAGCAATTTGTTTACTAATGCCAATTTTAAAATTAACCCCGTGGAAAACAACAAACGTGACTGCCCCAGACCACCTAAGTTGATGGCTTTGCGCGGAGCGTGTGTGCTGACTTCGCTTGAGCTGTTTATCTTTGGATCTTTGATTCTGAAAATTGCATCTATCTAGCGCTATTGGACTCTTCTCCAATTTACACATAAAACACATAAATGATTGAGATACATTTCGGTTCAGGTGGTTGGAAGTAGATTATTTTATAAATAAAAAGTTCTAGAGATAAAGGTTCTTAATAGAAGTTGCTGTATCCTGACATGTAACGAACGACCACCAAGAACAAACCCTGGATAACCATAATTGTTTTGCATACGAAAAAATCTACCGTCTTTTCTTTTCCCTACAATTTTTTAAAGCCAAATAATCGAATGTTTTTTTGTCCCATTTACATAGACTTTTACAATAGTAAGTATGTATATCACTTAATTCTATGTAAGTTCAACTGGAACCGTGAATATACACTAAGGAAATAAGGGTCTGACAGGCAACAATGGTTATCCGAAACCTTAACTAAGTCTTCGGCTTACCAGTTGCACGTCCATCTACTATTCCCGTTTCGCGGTCAGTATTCAAAAACATTCCCGCCGCGTTTCACGGTAATTGAGTTTTGACTTGTTTTAATTATACCCTAATTCATGTCTTTCAATCGTCATAACTTTTTATTTATTGTTGCTATACCGCAAGATGACTTGCCCTTGTATTATTTAATTTATTCACAATCTAAATAAATGTTTTTCTAATATGATTCATATCGGAAGAATGATTAAGACCTTTCAAACTCTGAAAACATTGCGTCTACCGGGTAAAAGTAGCGATCCCTCCAACCCCCCAAAAATCCTGTCGGTCCATGTGCCAAACATCCTGTATATTCCTTATTATTAGCTAAAAAAAATCTTATATATAGACTTAAATATTGTATTCACCCAGCCTGCTGAGGGTTGTTTTTCCAAGAATTTCCAACAATATTTTCCTTATAAATAATATTTTCGTTATAACAATTGGAATGTCACCAAGTTCGAATGCTTTAGCAAAACCTGTTTCTCCGAGAAACAATAATACTAAGAGTAACCTTTGTCATTGAGTTTGTATAAACTCTGCTCGATAAAATCTCCATTTCAAATGTTAATAACCAGCCAGTCATGCAATAGTGAGCACGAATTTTGATGCCATTAATGTTATTTTGAAATTTACGGCGTGCTATGTAGAAAATATCATCAAACACGAATTATTTTATTGTCATTTCAACGGGTTTTGTACAACATATAAATATGGTTCTGTTATTGTTTCTTAGATGTTAACTTATGAACGACAAATTCTTAAGATCACCTGTGTTATCAGTTATCACATACTCAAAGAAATTTCTGAAGCAATAGCTATTCATTCGATTGTACGTTTACTTTAACTTGGCTATTAGAACAAAATGTTTTGCATTGACTTAACATCTTGGTCATAGAGCCGGTTTTAAATTATGTAAGAACGATACAACAAAATAATAAATTGAATTACAAATAAATATTTTGGCGGAATAAAATAAAAAAGCGGTGACATTAAAATATGTATTCGATTGTTATTTTTTTTCATTTGATAATAAATTATAAGGCACTTCTAGCTCCTTTGGAGTTCTGAGTGACTGAGAGTTCTGGTGGCCATATCACAGACCATCGTTCACTCGATTCTCGAGTGACCTTAAAAATGCAGTTTTAAAATTAATGTCACTAAAAATCTATTTATAATTAGAATACAATTCTGTAAAACGTGTCGTTTCCGGATGTCTCATGTTTCAATACAGTATCATTTGAAAACATTTTTACATTAATTTTGACCGCCCATTTCCTGAATCTGAGTATTTAAAAAATATATTACAACAATCCGTCCGTAGATTTAATACATTACTCACGGAACTGCATTCGATTTGACACATTCGAGCCGTGAAGACTAAGGTCCATAATTGTTCAAACTTTAGCTGCTATTTGCTTTTTCGTGCGCCATATTACAACAATGTTGTGAAAACAACACTCCGTCACAATGTTACTCGTAATGATCGCCTTGCATTTAACTAAAAGCAGTTATCAAGGAGTAAGATGTTTGATTAAACCACAATGGTGAACCAATCAATCGGCGATTTCCGAGTCCGTATACCTTTGCCGGTGGTCTTACATTGTATTGCAAGAGTGTTTTAAAACAACTGCTGTATTATCAGATTGTTATTTATATCAGATATCGTAATTAACCTGTTGTTTGCTGTAAAAAACAGGAGAATAGGAGTATTTCATTGTCATTTTTTAAATCCTAATGACTATAACTATGTTCTTCAGTGTTTATTATTTTCATAGAACAATAATATCTAAATAAGGCACAATAACTGGTATGCCAATGTATGGTTTTGATATTATTTCTCACTGTACAGTTCCTATCCAATATACTAAACTTATTCAACTTTAAAATCTCGACACTTGCATTTGTTTTTTTTTAATTTAACTTTATTATTTAAACCCTTAAGGGAAGATAACATCAAACTTTATTTATTTTAGTGATGCAACTTGGTCTTTAAATTTGGGTTTTTTAATACATTGAGAGTCATTCAGTTGAGGTATTTAGGCCTGTATTCTAGAACAAGACTCAACGTTGATCTTTACTTAAATTGAGTTAGAAAGGGATAGTGCTATTTATCGTATAGAGTGCTATCCTTTTCTCAATCTACTTAAGTGAAGATCAACGCTTGAGTCTCGTTTCAGAATACGGGCCTTAGTGTCTATGCTCACAGTTTCCCTACGTGGCCTGTATGTGGAATGAGCGGTTCATTTTCATTATGAGAACTCAGATAACGGGTATAGTTGTGGGCGAGACTGAAATGAGCGATGCCGCAGCAAAATTGTACTTGAGTGGAGACTTTTCATGGCAAGCACAGGTCATCCACAAGCTGGATAGACGACTCACGAGAAGTCGTAAGCAACTTTTGAATATTAATAGCCTACAAGAGATAAAGGATTTTGCCGAGAGACCCATGTTCAACAGTGGTTATGAAATATCATGGCTGTGTGATATTGATTATAAAGATGATGATTGTAGTACAGTTTGCTTAAGTTTTATCAATATTTAATTCATTTATTAACACTTTGAACACCAGGAGTTCAGACACAATAGAAAATCTTTTAACATTTTGTAAGTGTTCCTAATAATTATTTAAAAGTTGGGGCAGTATATTTTAAATTTTACTTTGTGTCAAACTTCTTAGTGAATAGTTCGTACTGGCCGAATAGAGTTCATGGAACACTAATAAAAAGAACATTAGTAAAAAGAAGAAGATCAATATAAGAACAAATAGGACGCTATTATTGTAAAATATTAATTTAATTTAGTTCATTTTAAGTGCATATATTATTATTTACTGTTAATTCCATTACAAAGTACATTTAACCCAAGTTCCGAGTTTTCATTTTCCTACAAGAAATTATAGCAAAGTACAGTCCAAATTCAGTTCAGTACAAGTTCAAACATTTTGGTCCATCGAGTTCGGATGCACGTATTGAAAAGTACGCGCTTTATGGGCAGTGTATTGCTGTCGAAGAGTACAACACAGCGAAGTTCAGGGTTCGAGTGCCGATCAGTGCAGCGCTCTCTCATATCAGTCAAGAAGTGGTCTCCGTAGTGCAGAGACCCTCTACCAAGACCAGCAGAGGCCACCCCAGTGGTGGGCGTCTGCAAACAGTACACAGTCAAGATCTCCAGAACCTTATCGTCACATAGGCGTCTCCTATCATAGCACCAGAGCGCCACCTAGTGACCAGTTTAGGACACGCTGAGAAAAGAAACCAAGAGTGAGTGAAGTGAAAACTGTGAGTACAATTTTCAACCTTATTTTCGAGTGCAACGAGGCTTGGAAATATTTTCATCATTATTGGAACTTTAAAATTTCTTTTTCACTTTTACTAAAGATAAATTTGTAAGATTTAAGTACTTAAAACAATATAATATAAAATATTGTATGTAGAGTTAAGCTAAGTTCAAAGCGGGAAACCTATGTTGTAGTTAGTTTTAAATTCTTTATTTTGTAAAATAATTTAGTAGTGCAGTTATTAGAACATTTTTATATTTTGTAAATTTAAATTTAGTTTGTCTTTGAAATGGAAGGACTAATTAATTTGCAAAGAGATCTCACAGATCGAATTTCTAGGGCGTTTATCAACTTTAAAAAGTCGCCCAAAGATCGTATCACAGGGGCATATTGTGAAACCAGGTTAGGCAGCTTAGAACAGTTAAAGTTGGAGTTTATTACCAACCATAATAGAATTATTAAAGAGTACAATTGGGAAGAGTATCAGACATCCTCTTATTTTAAAGACAATGTGTATGAACAAGTTGAAGAGTGTTATATAGAATATAAATGTGTATTGTCAGAACATTTGAAATCGTTTATTAGTACAGTTCAAACAGTTCCTAATAGTAATGTTGAGTCCAAGAAGGATAATTGTATATTTTCTTCTTCAGTACAATTACCTAAAATCACTATTCCAACCTTTTCGGGAGATTATACAGAGTGGGTAAGTTTTAGAGACATGTTTATTTATTTAATTCACTCAAACTCATCTCTAGATAATGTGCAAAAAATGCACTACTTAAAGGGCCACCTCACAGGTGAGGCAGAACAGTTAGTTCGGTACATTCCCATCACAGAGTCCAACTATGACCAATGTTGGGATAAGTTAGAGAGCAGATATAATAATAAAAAATATTTATCAAACTGTATTTTTAAGAAATTGTTTTCACAAAAGCGGATGTTTGTAGAATCACCGTCAGCATTAAAAGAACTTTTAGATAATACTTTAGATTGTATGAATGCATTACGAAATTTACAAATAGATGTGAGCACTTGGGATCCACTAATTATTCATATCATAGCTTATAAATTAGACCCAGAGACCCGTAAACAGTGGGAATTACACATTTCTAGTGATGATGAGATGGAACTGCCTACATTGTATCGATTCAAGAGCTTTGTCGAGAGTAGGTTTAGGGCTTTAGAATGCGTTGAGTCAAAAAGGTCGCCAGTGCAACACAATGCGCCACATTCGCAAAAGATTCAGTCCAAAGTCATGTTAGCAACTCGTCATTATAATTCGCCTTCTGTTTTGCTATGCGAGTATTGCTCAGATAGTCATAAATTATGTTTTTGTAAAAAGTTCATAGCATTAGATGTAGAAAAAAGACGTGAATTTGTAAATACTAATAAAATATGTTTTAACTGTTTGGGTGGTAATCATGCAACAGTTCAGTGCCAAAAGCCTATCAGTTGTCGTATTTGTTATAAAAGGCACCATACTCTTTTGCACTCAAATAGTACAAAACTTACGCATCAAGAACACGATCACGCGAATTTGAGTACATCCTTAGATAGTAATAGTGCCGCTAAAAGCGATCCGTTAGTTGTATGTTTTTCAACTAACAAGGTAACCAATTCAAAACAAGTGTTACTCCCTACAGCATTAGTTAAAGTTAGATCGAATTTCTCAAGTGAGTTCCAAGTAGTTCGAGCCTTATTAGATCAGGGCTCACAGGCTTCCTTTGTGACAGAAGCCACAGTTCAGGCCTTAGGCTTAAAGAAAATACCTATAAAGGGCACGGTATCGGGTATTGGTGATAATAAAACATTAGTCTCAGAGTCCATGGTTTATTTTAAAATACGATCAATCATTAATCCTGCTTTAGTAGTACAAATTAAAGCTTACGTTCTAAAAGATATAACTCCTTACTTACCGGAAAGACAATTTGAGAACATCCAATGGGCAGAACTAGAGCAACTACAATTAGCAGACCCAAAGTACAACCAACCCAGCAAGATAGATGTCTTACTAGGGGCTGATGTATACAGCATGATTATAAAGGACGGAGTAAAAAGAGCACCGACTGGGTCACTTATAGCACAGTTCACAAGTTTGGGCTGGATTCTCTCCGGAGCAGTCCATCCTGAAAACAAGAATAAAGAGAACATTAGGTCACACAATATTACAGTGGGTCATGCTCAGATCAACGACAATGATAAGAAAAGTTCAGGCAAATTGAAGATCAAGAAAGAACGCTATTCAAAGAAAACACTCACCGTTCAAGAACAGCGGCAATGTAAAGATATTTTTGCAGCTACGACTAACAGATCCACAGATGAAAGATATGTTGTCATGTTACCATTGCATAATTTCACCGAAGCACAGATATGGTAATAGTATGAAAAGAGCTATAAATAGATTCACGAATCATAGACCGCATGATAAAAAGTAGATATATAAAAGAAAAGTACAAACAAGTTATACACGAATGTTTAGTTAAATCAGAGAGAAGTCATAAAAGTCATGGGTAAAACATAAGGTTTAAGAGTTTACGTAACACATACTCACCAGTCATACAGAATGATCAATCCACCAGTAAACGAGTGGTAATTGAAGCTCCCAGTAAAAATGAAAATAATGTGTATATGTAGTTTAATGTTAAATTTTACCTTACAGTCAGATCGTATCCGTCGATGAAGAACACATATTAGCATATTTTTAGTCATAACATAATTACGAATTACTTACTGTGGAGTTCTGAACTTCCTCAAGACCTTATTAAGTCGTGAGAGGGTTTTTGAAACAAAATATGTATTGCAAAGCTAGAAAGAATAACAAATATTATATATTTAGTGGTTATAGAAAAAGGTTAGATCGAAAGCAAGATTATAAGAGCAAAATAATAATTTAAAAGAGAGAACGAGCTACCAAGACGGAAGAAAATATTCTAAGGAAGATATAAGGACATGTTGGATACCGGTTATCTAAATTAGGACATACCTGGTCTCCCTCCGTTGAATTTTCAGTTACTCGGTGCAGCTGCTTCAAAAGCTTAGAGCTGTAAGCAAAATAAGTACTTACCCATTGTTTTAAGATACACTTAGGTAGATAGCAACATAATAATATATTATATAGTACTATTAACCTAAAAAAGAAGAATGCAGTACTTACCGTTACCAATGAAACCAACTAACCGAAGTTCGCATCCAATATGAATAGGGATGACGAGAACTAATACTGTTGTAGTACTTCACGGCTTCAGCAATACGTCTAAGGCGAAGTATTCAACGGCTGTGTACATAAGGTCAATCAGTAGTTCAGAAGATAAACATCTATTTTTATTACCTATCAATTTGATGGGTAGGCTATTTATAGCAGTTCCATATGCTGATCAGGTCTCTTCGATAGGTCTTTTGATTCGATAACAATAAGTACAAAATATGTTACCATACTTGGGGCAGCTACAAAGATTAGTATGTGCCTCATAAGTACTTTAATCTCAATTAGGTGACATAGTTTTCATAAAAGAGAGTGATCTTCTCACTACACACTGGTTTCTTGGTCGAATCTTTAAAATCAATAGAAACATGCCGGTTCACAATACCACCAGAGTGATCACACTACAAATGAGAAATCTGTATATAAGACCTACCTCTAATTTAATGAATAGTCCTAGTTAATTTATAAGTTTGTATTACTTATGATTTAATTAGATATGATAGTTAAAGCGTTTGTTAAAATATAGATCCTAAGAGCATTTTGTTAACAAGGGAAATATTTATCTTTTATTGTATTAGTTGAAGGACGTTCCCTCAGTATCGTCCTTGGTGGGCGGTATGTTCAAACTTCTTAGTGAATAGTTCGTACTGGCCGAATAGAGTTCATGGAACACTAATAAAAAGAACATTAGTAAAAAGAAGAAGATCAATATAAGAACAAATAGGACGCTATTATTGTAAAATATTAATTTAATTTAGTTCATTTTAAGTGCATATATTATTATTTACTGTTAATTCCATTACAAAGTACATTTAACCCAAGTTCCGAGTTTTCATTTTCCTTCAAGAAATTATAGCAAAGTACAGTCCAAATTCAGTTCAGTACAAGTTCAAACACTTTGTATCGAAATTATTAAATTTAAAACCAAAGTCGAATTACGCTAAATAGTCTTTATTTGTAATACAGTAAAAGCATTTATCGCAAAATGGATCAAGCGTTCTGAAAAAAAAAGCTCATTGAATGTGAAACGTCAACAAGAACATTTCATACAATAATCACCTACATAACTCCTCACAGACTAAATAAATCGCAATAGAAGCGTCTCAATAACCCCAGTACAGATATCCCATAGAATTATCACATAAATCAACGTAGTCAATGATTAATACGATCCACGATGATAGTGCAGTGCGTTGTCGTTATAACGGGCGAATGTAATTAAATTGAGCTTCCGTATACCAAGGCGACTGTGACCGGTCTGTAATGGAAGAGACGGGACTCTGATGCTCGGTAACTGTCCGAGAAAATTGAGATTTAGACATAGACGGAATTATCGGTTGCGTAAACTATTGCACAGCTTTTTCAAAGACTTTGGATGAACATATGTGAATCTTACGTATTATTTGACACATTTGAAAAAGTCTGCGGAATGTACAAATCATTTTACTTAGAGAAATGTCCTTAGATATCTTGAACTGTAATATAGTTATTGAAACTAATACGGGCATTATCGAACACTTTATTGTTTATGTTAATTTTAATGATTTCCAATAAAGATTTTTATTAAAATAATTAAAAATCTTGGTTAGTATGTTTGAATTATTAACTTTAATGCTTTAAATACTATATCTTACAACATTGTATTTAAAATCTTATTTAAAATGTATCCTTCTTTTATTTCTGACTCAAAACTTTATTTGACACATCTTAAAATAAATTTCATTTTTACTAGTGCAATCTGTAAAACCCCTAGATGGAACATAAAATCAAATACACGATTAAATAAGAATTACATTTCATACAACAGAACTGTGAAATATTTCAAACACGAATTGACTTCTACAACGCTTCTCTAAACCGTTATATCGTATCAATTAGTAATAAAACATTAACTGCAACTCAAATATGGATTTAACTCGGATTTAATTAAATCGGTCCGACGTATAGCGGTTGCTATTAAAGGGGAGGGAATTATTTAGTGTTTCAGTATTATGGTTGTCGCGAACTTCAAATGAGAGGCGGAGGAATTAAACAGTACCCTAATGCTGCCATTTGCTTTTATTTCCTATATTTTACTTTTAAATGTTTTATCTGAATTAATTTTTGGGGTTGGCCGCTGATGAAATTCACAAGGCAAGAAGTGAGTAGTTATGGATATGGGGATAGAAAATCTTATCGCAAGAAGTCTAAGGGTGTGCATTATGCAATCAGAGGCAAAGTACACAGTACTTTGTTAAGTTAATACATGTTTGGATAAAAAACGCGAATGTATGTTTCGTTTTAACAATTTTACGAATGGATTGATCCTTCACTTGAGGAAGATTGGGTGAAAGCAACATTGTCAATTTAGCATCAAATGATGTTTTACTGAAATGCCTCATACTGATACGTTAAATCATACTGAAGTAAATTTTTACTTTTTACATATTGTAAAGATTAATATTAAAGTAATGAATGAATACAGCGAAACCATCTCTTAAAAAGTGTTTCGCAAACAGAAACCAAAAAATATTTTATTTTTCATAAGCTAATGAATTGTAATTCTAGACGAGTTGCTGTTGCAACGAGGACCCTCCCCCAGAGGTTTGTAAAGTACACAGGATCTGGCACAAGACTGAAATGAATGGAATAATTAGCTAGCGGGACACTAAGTTGTTTCTTTTACCGGGATTCCTACATATTCATTGCATTTGTTGAAGCAAACTATAAAGAAAAATATTTATTAAAAGCAAAGTTAGTCCTTCAAAAAAGCTGATGCTGATGCCTGCTTTCAGGAATATCATCATTATACATAATACATCCCCATCGAGGGGCGCGAGCCTAACTGTAAAGGGTATATAGGCTTTAATCGTCCACGCAGGCGTAGTGCGAACTGGCCAAAATCACGCACAAACTTTGAATCTCTTCGCAGGCGTGCGCAGGTTTCCACATGATGTTTTCCTTCATCATAAGAGCGTCGAATAATCGTATACATAATTCGAAAAGACGTACGTGGCGGGGCTTGAACCTGCACCCTAGACCCCCAGTCCACACAAATAAGCTATCGACACGCTCAGAATTATATTTTAGAGTTAAATAATAACCTATATAGAGTATATTAAATGCATTTATTGAATACTCGTAAAAAATTAGATTAAGAGTATGTGGTAGACTCAATACTGAACTGTCTCAGTAAGGATGTCTCCACAACAATGCCAGATATTGTCCTATTTCATGGAAGTGCAACATTTTTTGTGAATTGGTAAGAGGGTACTGTAACTATTGAATTTACTGGTTTTAAAGGTTTTTAGTTACAATACTGGTAAAAAAACAAGATTCAGTGGAATAATAGCTAAATCTGATTGATTGTTACTATAGTCGTGTTACCTCTATTGTTTGGTATGCATTTTTAATTTTTAAGAGATTTCAGGTCCGCGCGCTTCCTGGAGTTACAAGAATATGTGCATGTGAGGTTAACTGAGGTTTCAAAATACTACAACCCCTTATTCTCGTATTGCATTTTACCCTTACTTAGCAACTTGTTTATAATACTCGTAATAAACAACAGATAAAATACGAAGATATATTACCTATTAAATACATACATAAACTATTAAACCAGTATATTACATTACATACTATACACAAAAATTGTGTAGTTGTGAATAGTTTGAATCGAATAGTTTAATTCCATTTTAACTATTTTATAAAAGGATACAGAGCACCTGGTACAGTAAGTATCTGGGTAAAACTTCCCCTCAGAAGCCCCTTTTATCAACTTGTATAGCGCGGATGAAATTGCAATTTAGCGATGAATTGCTAAGACCTGCATTGTACTTTTATATTGACTGCAGTTAAAAACCTTGGTATTCAAAATCGCTAATTAAAACGTCTTGCATTGGCACAATAAAGTTTTATTGTGTCGAAATCGCAGTTTTAATGCCTTTAACAATTTTTTACGTTCTAAGTGCTGTTGTATCTTCGTAAAGTTTATTTGCTTAAGTTTGAATCCTTATATTATAGTATTGTACCCTATGTCCATAAAACACGATTTATTCACTGAAAATAAGCACTAATTATTTGGTGAAATATTTTGTGGACACTCTAGAAGCAATGTGATTTAATCTTATGGACTATTTTACTTGGCAAGTGTTAAGATCTTGGTTAAACTACATGTTGTTTTGATTTAAACACGAGATAATATATAATGAGATTGGTTTTTAATGTATGCGGCTATTATATTTAAAAACAGTAGGCACTATGTCTTCAAGTCCGATAGTTTTCTTTTTGGTTTACATATAAGTCATTTATTACAGCGATCGGGTAAGGGAACAAATATCCTAACTAATAACAAATATTACTGTCTGTCGGTCCTGGACAACAGATTTTTCGTTTTTTATTTATTAATAAGTGAACGGGGGCGACCGCTATTTTCACCTGATTTTCAAACTACTAATAGTGGTAGTATTTATACTAAGCTGAACCAGAACAGATGCAGTGTGAAAGTAAACCAATGGCAGTTAATTAATATTCACTTTTTGTCAATACTGCCCTGGGCTAAAGACGACAGATGGTTACGGGTGGCTTAAATATCGAATAACACGGGTTTAAATTGCTACTATACTTTTCCATAATATTTCTTCCCCATGAACCGATGAGAAAGTAAAGCAGGTACTAATCTACAAAGCTATAAATAATGAGAAGCAATAATTGCGTTCAAATCATTTGATATATTCGCACATGAAACCAATCTAATATTCATCGTGCCCTTTTTGTTGTGCAAATAAGTAATAAGCAAACGCTTTACACCTGCTCTTGTATAATTTATGATGATTAGTATCGTGAACGATAAATTCTCGAAGATTCAATTGATGTTACAAAATAGTTCGCACTTAATAATTAGTATTGTATTTAAAGTAATAACTAATATTGACCATTTCAGCCTTACTTTTATTGCTGAGCTAGATCTCTCGCGGTGATATTTGACAATGAGGTATTATGGAACTCTCTTGCCATACAAATTACCTTAAATTATTGTATGAGGAAAGCGGAGAACCAGGATATTTAGCAATAAACAGCTGGGCTAAATTTTCATTCGTAATTACGTCGCTCGCTACATGTCTTCATGACATAGTAGTGTGCTCGTGCTTTTGATTGATATCCTTTCAATGACCTGCTGAGATCCAAATTTAAATGAATAATTTTATATTTTTAATATATCAATTAGCTGATTAGTCAATGATAAAGAATTTTCGAGGTATTAAACTAGTAGTTAACTACCTTTTAAAGATAAGTTACAGATGTGCCGTAACAAATTAAAAATCTTAGTTACTGCCAGCTTCTCGTATAACTGTTCTTAACTAATTTCATTTCCGTGGTAACTCCCACCTCTGTTCACTATTTACAAATAAATCACTAACAAGATGCCCAATTGTTATAACAAATTCGTTAAGTGCCCATTCATCAGAGATGATTGACAGCTAAGTCATGATACTTCGTAGTTCGGACCAATGGTATAGTACAAAAAAGTTGCACAGTAACCCAACTTCGCATTATTAGGTATTTTTAATACTATTTCTAAACTGATAGGTAAATTTAATGTTTGTTACGATTAAAATCATGCATGCGCTTAATGATTAATAGACCATCAAACTAGTCTCGACTTGATGACTTTCACATATATAACTTTATTATTAGAAAACTGAATCATTATGTGATACAAGGGACCTAGTAAATATTTCGGCATCCAAGTCAACCTCACTGGAACGTCGTGTCCAGCCGAACTACGAACTAGGTTCTGACACCACACCAACACGCTTAGGACTAGCGTGGTGGATTACGGTCCGATACTATGCTTTAGTCCTGCGGTTGACGTGGCTATGTTTTTATAGTACCTAGTGAAAGTAGTTATTCATTATATTTAACCCTTTGTTTTTTAAATTTACGCATGCATCATATTTTTAGCTATTATCAGAAACAGTAGGATTTTTATGCATCATTTGTCACTGAAATGTATATTTAAAATTTAACTGCAATCTGAAATCATTATCAGTCGGTATTAAAATAACAGTTGAGATGGTTTATCTGTTCACCAAATATGAAATCTTTATGTAAATAATAGCAAACTTAGCCTTCCAGTGTTCAATGTTTCTATATTTAGTAAGAGTACCTACTCAAATTAAAATTCACGAAAATATCAGTTACTGTGTAATCCTATTATGGTAATAGCTACTGGCGAAATTGCTGCTTAAGTCAATTACCTTTTTGTTATGCGGAGATCTTTTTTCCAACAGACAAATAGCGGTCGTCCGATGGCTTCCGATACTGACATCATTGACAGGTATTAATGGATTGTGTACGTTTGTGATTAGATAAAATTGAGGTCTTGAACTCTGATAGATTTCTAAAGATTACAAACAACTACGGATAACACTCATGAGTAAACTCAAATTAAAGTTTATAACTACTAAATTGTTAAGATCAAATTGCAACCGAAATCATAAGAATGTTAAATTTTAATAGTTAATAAATGTTATGTATGGTGTTGGAAAATTAATAAAGATGACTATGGTATTTTGTGGCGGTCGTTCATAGTATATTTGAGCAACATGACATTGATATATTACAATAATATTCGGCATCCAAACTTTTGCTCGTTAAGATGCGATCAATTGCATTACCAAACTTCACATTTTCTCATAGATGAGAATGAAAACTTAGAAATGACTTTATCTCCTGTCACTTTGTTAACATTTATTTAAAAAATATCTACTTTGCCACCAGATCCTTTTGATTTCTTACAATAATTCATAAATTGTTATTATTATGATTATAGGACGCCCTTCGGCCCTAAAGGACTAACGACTTGCGGAAGGTCGCTGGATGAGATAAGCGGAGGACTGGTATATCTGGCGCAAAATGGGAAATCCTTTATCCAGCAGTGGACTGCAATAGGTCGACGAGATAATTTCGATCACATAATCAATCTAGGTGCACTTTATGGTGGTTAATATTTATACGTTGAGCGACGTTTTAAATTCAAATGCATTTTCCGAATTATTTAAAGATTTTAAGATCTGCATTTAGTAAATGTCAGTAAAAATCCTGTTATTACAAAAAATATGCAACTTATTGTTTCTTATTTTATTATTATTTACCATTAGCCTTGCGATCCGGTGAACTCTACCAGAAACTTTAAAATTCATCCAATAACTTGATATATTTTTGGGAACCGTATGAGTTCCAGAGAGTAAGGATATTAATAAAAACGCATTTCATACATTTGTCCCGCTGAGCTATAAATAGGATTTATCCTCATATCGGAGCCTATCATAAAGGTGTCACAGGGCTGCCGCAAACGAGAATTTACTGGCGCATCGTGCAAATGAGAGGCGAAATAAATCGACGCTGGATAGTTGACGAGATAACCCTGATAATTCATGATCAGACGGTGTTGATGCGTTTTTTATTCAGATCGATAGTCATAACTTTGGTAAACAACGCTGTTGGTACGCGTATTTTGTTTAATTGCTTTTATGGTATGTTTATGTGTATACAAATCGAATATTATATTAAGATCAAAAGGGAAACGATTTTAAATTAAGATAAAGATATCAACTTTTTAGTACCTTAGCATTATGATCGTCATCAGCTCATTAAATGTCCCCACAAAGGGGCACGACCTGCAAAGGGTGTATATACCTTGGTCGTCCTCGCGGGGCCAGTGCGGATTGTCCGACTCACGCACAATCCTTGAATCTTTCTGCGGGCGTGCTCAGGCTTCACGATGTTTTCCTTCACCGTAAGAGCGTCGGATAATGTCCATATAACTTCGAAAACATATAGGTACGTGGCGGGATTGTTATGGGCTTTTAAAGTATATAGGTCTATAATACATAAAAAAGAAACGGCCCACTTCATTCTATTCACCCTATACAGATAGGCTTTTGTCCCTTGGTGAGGACGTATAACTAGTTGATGATCATGGTAGGTAATTCAAAATGTCAAAATTTAGAAACACTTCACCCGATCGTGTAGCAGTCTTTATCACTAAGGACGAAAGTTCATACCCCTCGCAACGCCCTATGCCGAGGTTCGAGTCCCTTCGGGGACGCCCTTGTGCTCGTTGTGTAAATTTTAAGGCTGAGAGCCTCTGCGCTCGCCAATTGCCCAGTGAAGCTGTAAAAGCCATCTGCGGACAACAGTAGTAGTCAGATCGATCGAAAAGAAGTCTTTATCACTAAGGTCATTTCATTTCATTCAAACGAATCATCATCAGCTCATTAAACGTCCCCATCGAGGGGCACGAGCCTACCCGTATAGAGTGATTAGGCCTTAGTCATCCACGCGGGCCCAGTGCGGTTTGGACGACTTCACACACAACCTTCGAATGTCTTCGCACGCGTGCATGAAGGTTTCCTCACGATGTTTTCCTTCACCGTAAGAGCGTCGGATAACGTACATATATTTTCGAAAATTCGAAAATACATTGGTACGTGTCGGGATTTGAACCTCCCTCCCGGTAGGAAGGCGGCAGTCCACACCACTGAGCCACCGACGCCCACTATCGCATATTTATTTATAAAATACTTACAATTTTGTTCGTGTCAAGGCAAGTTTTAATTTCTTTTTAAAGTAAATTGTTAATGTATTTGAATTAATTTCAATTGTTTATTTATGTTTTATTGTTAGTTGTTGGAAAATTACTTCAGTTAGAGACAATAACAATATTCGTAAAGGAACTGCAGTCAGTTAATTTAACGTTTTTTTCACTCCCCTTTATATTACCAGCAACTGAACGAGCACATGCCGCTTACCGTGTTCATTACAGCTCGACATGCGATAGTCTAATTCAATAAATTCCTATCGACACAAGCACCCTTTTTAGCAGTGGCCGATTATGTACACGGAGTAATACAAGAGCCATAAATTTTAGTAACAACTGCTCAGTTCACAATATCTTTATAGGATAATAATTATACTTTTAAATATTTAAAAGCAACTAAGTTTGATCGTAAATATGTAGGTACTTATATCTTATACTGCAGTCTGTAAGTAGACTTTTAAAGAAGGTAATGGGTATTAGATAGCTAATACGTTTTCACCTGGCAAAGGTAGTTTATGAGAAACGAAGTACCATTATTACAATATAAAAGCAATTAACAGTCTTAAACTGTACATTTTGTTATTTAATATTATGTTCTAGTTTTACTATCTATATTGGTATATCTCATACATCAGCATCTACTATCTAAAGGGATTGAATTTTGGTTAATCATCGAACAACAATACATAAAAATACCCAAAATAACACAAACAGATAACGTTTATGCACACAAATGATTATACTACACGGGTATTGAACCCAAAAAAGTCTATTGCAATCCGGTTGACTTTTTAATTGGTCGTCAATTAATGGCATTTGTTAATACTTATCCTGTAATACTACTTTATCAAAATTTCAGGTGGCGTCTATCATTTAACCACTTCAAAACTTTAAATAATCTCTTGTCTGAAGTCGCCCATACCAAACCAGAAATCGAGTGGTAATTCACAATGCGAGTCTTTTGCGGATAGGTAGGTGTTTACAAATTTCATCTTAAGCATGAGAATCTTAGATCAACAGGTTATCGTATCATTCAAAGCACGGAGATACTCGACATAATAACTTTAGTTTCCCATCAGCAGGCCAATCGTGCTAATTTTGGCAGGTGTGCTACACTTTGACCAATATACAATTTTTTGGTCATATTCGTATCCCGCTAATCATTTGACAGCTAGTTCAAGATTAACGGATTCAAATTTTAGTTGTGGGCGCTGTCATATTGTAAATTTAATTGTAGTGTTGTTTGACGTATAAAATTTATGGCAATATCGACATTCGAAAATACAACCACTCCTGGATAGGAACTAAAATCTGAGCGGCAAGTGAACGGATATCGATATTCTAGTTGTTATGTTTTAAATAGTGCGACCGGGGAGCAGGTGATCACTAATAATTAAGGTACCCACTACGCTATCGAGCCATCGTCTTACTTACAAATAATATTTATTTTATTTATTCATTTATTGGTACAGACTTGCCATCGACATCTTATTATACATTACAATGGAGTAATTTATGTGAAACGTGTAAAAAACATGTCTTTACAGGCAAATGCAACATAGAAAAAATCAAAAACAAATTGTCGATTACATAAATGGGGGGCTACCTACTTAACATTTTGAACCATATTTATCTATCCTCAAACTCTTTGATCAATTTTAGAACCCCTTAATGATTCGCAAACATTAATAATCAACTAAGACATGATAACTTTAGATATTGTATATTTCAAACGTCTTATATTCTCTCACAGATCTAAGGGAGGTCAAGACAGTACAAGTGATTTGGGTTCAGCCTTAAGCTTATTCCATACCCTTGTTAATTTAATTTTAACATGCCATCTGTCGGGCGACTGAAGGCTATCCAATTACAAGTTATGCAGACGTTATGTTTATATCAAAACGTGTGGATTAAGACTTGATTTGTAGACTTGGAGTAGACATTGTTTGGGTACTGAATATAAACGGCTTTTCATGAAGCAATGCATTGAGATTCTGCTTATTCTTATTGTTAAGAGTAATGTACAAACTAATGATCTATTTATTACTTGTGTTGATATTATTAAATTTAAAAAAAAACCTCTTATTTCCAGTATTTATTTTTATGGCCTTTAAAACTGATTTGAAAAAATTGACAATCATTGAGAAAACAATGGAATTAGTTTAAACTTTGTTGTAAAGAGTGACTTTACAGAAATATCTATTTTATTATTTTGGTAACGTAGTAAAAATAAACATTTGATGGTTCAAAATGTCCCTAATAAATAACACGTTGTTGAATATAATTGTTAAAACAAGAAAAATTGTAATGCTTTTATTATTTAAAAAGCAACAAAACTTTACGAAAAGCTCACTCATCAGATAACTGATAGGTTTTTCCCTCGTTACCTTCAACCTGCCTCGTGACAAGCGTAGTTCGCCTTAATTTACCGCCATAAACTTGAATTGATGATTTATTTTAATACCATGCACAACGTTGATAATTACACGCTCTGAAGTAAAACCAACATTGAAAAAAATCAATTTTTCTTTGTCCAGACATAGTAATTGCGAACGAGTATCTTGGTACTGACGCAAATTGCACGCAATTGCACCTGGCTGCCTGTGCGTATTTAGGGTTGGGTATTGATACAAAAATATTATCGATATTCAAACCGAATTTTTACAAATTGACCGCCTATAGAATGACATATTCGAAAACCAGGACAGTTTCTAAAACGTCTTGATGCAAGACCATGTAACATAAAAATATTGTATTTATGTCTATACTTCATAGAATTTGTAAAAAATTGCACTGTAAATGTTTCGACACATCATTGTTATTTTCTTATTAATAAATAAAGTCAATTTGTAAAAATTTTGTTTTGTATATCGATAAGATTTTTGTATCAATACCCAGATATTATCACCTGGACCAAACCATCCAACTTGGCCGACATAACTTCGATAGGAGGCTAGGGGAGAATTCAGTTGGGCTAGGCGGCATTCGGTAACTTACATCATGTCCTAACGTCAATGAAAGTCGAAAGTCTTAGAGCGCTGTGCGCTTCTCTTGGCTCGTCTTGACGGGGGTACTTCTGTACCCTCCGATATAGGAACTAGCATAGCCTACAGGAATAGTAAGTTGAATTTTATGTTGGCAGGGAAAAAGAGCTAGGAAAAATAGCCAATGAGGCAGAAAAGTGGCTTTCGTCAAGGTAGAACACTAACATTGATAAATTGGTGGGTAGTCGATGCAGGTTGGGTGCTAAAATCGGTCTACGTAAAAGTAGCTGAGAAAGGTTTTTTTGATATTAAGATTATGATGATTACTTTATTATCTTGCAGACAGGTATATGAAGCGATTTAAGGTAATGAACATCATCATCAGCTCTTAATATCCCAACGTAAGGAAAAGGTCTTCCCACAAAATAGCCAAATCTGAGCTGGATCTAAACTTAATGCTCAGACCTTCTCGGGTAATGTTTATGTATCTCAAAATACTAAGGGTTTTTATATTATATGACCGCTCATTTTTAGACAGAGCAAGACGGGTGAAAATGCTTGTGCAACAGAAATACAACACTATTTCTGTTAAAACTCATACTAAATAAATTATAAATACAACACTCAATATTGTAATTTTTTTATCAAATTTCAATTATCGATATTGACACCGATACATTACTACTGGTCAGCCGTTTTACCCCGGGCGATGCAGAAATAAAAGTATAAAGAACATATAGTTGTAGCTTGGGCATATGGCGTTAAGCTATTTACGAACCGCGAGTAACCTTATCTATTGGACTAAAGACTTTGACGCGTGCCCAGCCAAATAGCTTTACCATTATTATTAAAGAACTTCGATTGATTTCGAAGATAAATTTATTTAACATATTTACATGCCGGCAAGTTTATAGTTGAAATTATCGGTACTGCGATAGTCAAAATAGGTAATCTTGGTACATAGTAAAATAATTATTATGGAGATCAGAAGATTCCATTTAATTCCACTGCAGGACCGAAGTGGCAGTCTCCCCTAATGCCTTTTAAAATTGACGAGTTTGGTATAAACACCCACACGCCGACTAGAGGCAAAGAGCAAAAGCCTCACCCCATAACACATAAATAAATAAATATCTACTGGGATTCACACAGTGCCATCTAGCCCCAAACTAAGCATAAAGCCCGTAATATGTATACTAAACAACAGACTATCATAACAGAGTTTTTTGTAAATAGATACATATTATACATAAAAACACCCAGACCAGTACAAACACACATGTTCATGCACACAAATGTTTCTATAATCACTTACACCAAATGGATCGTCGAATATATGTACCATTGTCTATGTACCAACGACCCCGGAGTAAGCAAACGTCTTAATTCGGATCTAAGATCAAGTGGTGGTAGACTTGGTACACCTGTTGAAATGAATGTATTTGGAAGTCAAGTTAATGGTGTTCTTGAAGAGTGAACCTTATCAATTTCTTTTACCAAATAAAGTATGCTTATTTACCATAATCGGTGTGACTTTACACCGATTTTACCCCCGATATTTGGACTGTCATAAAAATAACATTTCAGTCGTCTCCAGCTTCTTGCATTTAATGGTGGAGCCTGGGGGCTAATTATTGTTTTAACTTATCTGCACTTGAAACCGTCGCTTAGCAAACTAAGAGTAGCTAAAAAGATAAGAATTGAAATCAGTAAAACATCTGTTTTAAAATTACCATCACTTATAAATACGTCTTTACTTAATCCCATTTATTGTCCACTGTTGTTACCTATTACCATTTCATTCTGTTTATAGTTTTTGTAAAATAAAAAACGTTGAAATCTGTATAACAAAATTGATATTCATAGAGCAAACCGCAGATACAAACCATATACAAGCGTAGGTTGCTTAATTTATACTGTGCCTCGACATTCTATCACTGTCGGTTACATATTTGAAATTCGGATTGACAGGAAAGGAATAATGTTTGTACAGCTGTTTGTGGGTGTTGCTTTTATTGCTTAGTTTTGCAGAAAATAAATTCAATGGATACTTATTTGATCCAATGAGATCTTACCATAAAATAATATTCCAATGTGATTGTTTACCATGAAAACATCCCGAAGATCTATGAGCTAGTGGTGGAACAAGTGTTTTTTCGGAAAAAATAATGAAATGAGTTTGGTCGATTATTCTAAAGTTGCGGCTAAATAAAAGGATATTTGGTGAGTTTAGTGATACAGAGATAAGGTACACAAAAATACTTAAAAAATAATTCTTAAGTATTTTAACTATTACGTCAAATATTCTAAATTGTTTGTAATATTTTTACGTGTTGCACTCAGGGCAAATAATTTTCAAAATTTTTCTTTTTAGAACCTAAATTTAAAATGTATCTTATTAATATGTTTTATTCTAATTTTCAACACAGAAAAACAATAGCACAATCATACACGTTACATTCGTAGTTTCAAACACTTTTTCAGTACTAATATATTTTTCTATGGACGGATATTTGACCGCCATCTCACCTGATGGTAAGTGATGATGCGGCTGATGATGGACCATGCCCGTGTAGAAACAGCCTTATCACTCTTGCCTTTCAGACGGCCAGAGGGGACAACACATGAGAAGGCAACGAGTTGCATTCCTTTGCGGTGCGCATTGGGAACAAGGCACAATAGCGGGCTGTGCGGATACTAAAAACAAAGATTTAAAGTACGTAAAATGTTCAATACTTAGGAGTTTAATTTTGATCAATTTTCATTAAGCTCACGAAGTCACGTTGCCCTGATTACGAGTAATACACATTACACGAGCAAACAGACCTTGGATCGCCGAGAAAAAAGTAATACAACCATCTGGGTTGTATTACTTTTTTTCTGGGCAACTACTGAGGTTATTAAGAGTTGTATTATCCAGTATTACAGACTGAACAAGATAATTGTCGACGACAAAATAACAAGCCGGTATTCTATGACATTTATTTGTCAGCCAACAATATCCACGCGTCTAGCCTTCCGAACAATTTCAACAAATTACGCTTTCCCCATTACGAGTGCTGTGTTTACGTAATAACAGTAGCACGGTCCACCGACAAAAAGGTCCTAAGTTGATCTCGTATAAACATAAACCGGGCAAGTGGGAATAAAGTTTGAGAATTTTGTTCTGTTAGATGTTATTAAAAAAGAAAATAACTTATACTTTTTCTTTGATCCAAAAAATATTTTCTTATTTAATTAACGTAAAGGTATTTTATCATCAATATAAGTTGCACCCTTTTGATGGTTTAAAACAAAATTGTATTATTTACAGGTACATTAATATTACACCAGTACAGGTTTACATTTTAACCTCATAGCCAGACATTTGTTCGCCATCTCACCTAATGGTAAGTGATGATGCGTGAATTATTACATAATCAGTTCGTTAAACGTCCCCATCGAGGGGCACAAGCCTACTCGTAAAGAGTGTATTGGCCTTGGTCGTTCACGCGTTCATAAACTTCTGCAACAATATAGAATATCTTTTAAAGAAATATTTAAATATGCAATTTGGAATATCATATCTCTATGTGGATGTACTGAAACCTAACCTAGGCCCTTTAGGACATAAGTCAATTCTTCGGTCCATAAAAATCATATTATATCCCACAATTAAAGACACGTCTAATCATTTGATAAAGTACTGTAAATAATTTGCTAATAGTTTTTTTGTTGTTCAAATAAATTAATGAATATCCTGTATGAAACTAACCGACACATTACACTTTGTGATGGTTCAAAACCTTTCTAAAAGTTAATTAAAATTTGTCAAATTGCTGCTGTTTGAATAACTGAAACAAAATAAAAGTAAAGCATTTTCCAATTCTCTTGCGGGACCCTAAGAAACAAAAAAGACATCAAATTGTCGCCAGTAACAAGGGTCCGTCCGTAGATAATGTCTGACCACAAATGACACAAGCCAAGATAGTATAGCTTCAAACGTGGTGCACCGCAGCGACCTTGCTTCGATATTAACCGGCGGTTAGCTTATAACTTATGGGTGTAATTTGTTGAGAGAATCAACTTTGTTCATTATTTTAAGGCGAACTAACTCGATGGATGAAGCTACTTTACGCGTAAAACTTCACGCAAAGGTTTTTGAAAGCTATGACGTATTATTAAAAGGCAGTTAGACTTATCTAATCTAAGTCAAACTTTGTATTAGGTCATTTGCGCAGATTTCTGAATCCTATATCTTTTTTTTTTCAACCTGACTACTGCTGTTGGCCTTTACAGCTTCACCGGGCAATTGGCGAGCGCAGATAAATTTACTCAACGAGCCTAAGGGCGTCCCCGAACGGGACTCGAACCTCGGCTTAGGGCGTTGCGGGGGGGATGAAATCTTATATCATTTTGTCATAACAGTGACATTCAGTATAGCTGTATTCCGGGCTGAGTCCAATACCGTGTTTAACGTCTTCGAGTCTGAAGCTATAACTAAACTGTAATCCATTTTGGTTTAATTGGTATTATTTAGGTAAAAGTATCCGCTAGGTTGGTCACTGGCATATACTTTAAGTGATTAATGAAACTGATAATGATGCTATAATGATGAATGCGTTCACCGATACCGTCGAGCCCTTTTTCGTGTAAACAAGAAGTGCGACTATACACATACAGACATAATGCACAAGTATACACATAGTACAATTTTCCAATCAGACGAACTAAACCACATCGGACTATTTCTCTGAAATGTATCAGCACCCAATATAACAACAATCGATCTAATTAACTCAACCAAAACCGAACCGCGGCTATAAATCCTATTCCTAACAACGGATGTCGTACCCGAAAATTAATTCGCCAATGACAGTTTCATCGACAACATCGTCCTATTTTAAGTAGTTCGTATCGTACGTTATAAATAAAACCGCTGTGGCTCTGTCGGGACGATTCAGCAGGCAATATCTCAGAGCCAACGAACGTATCGCGAGCTCTTTGATGATCCTTCTTATGAATATCGTTGTTTCGCTTTTGTGACAGCGTAGCGGGAAACTGGCGTGTGAGGTTGTGTTTATGGCGGCGTAGATAACGTTGGGTGTAAAGCGGGTTTTTTATAATTGCATTAAGTATGTTCCGCGTGAGTACTTTGATTACAGTAAAATTAGCTTTTCATGATTTTTATATAAAGAAGTTAGGAATTTTGCAGACAGCTTATCTTATGGTAGTAGTGATACCTGATGCCTTTACATTAATCCTACTAGAGGCTACAGTTCATTTGCCAACTAGTGTCTTAAAGATATCATGTCACAGTTTCTAGTAATTCATTTTCTTGTCCTATCCCAGCTCCGAGATCACTTATACAAAGAGAAATAGATTTTGTTATCCTCGCAATCGACATTATTCAAACGATTGTCCTGTTTACACGCATTTTGGATAATTTGCCTTTTGCATGGTACAAGCAAAAAAAATTATGGAACTGGGTACAAAATATAAAATATATTACTTTTCTTTTCCTTTGGTGAATTTGTTTCCAAAATTGTATACCGTTCCTCGCTCCACATATCACCGTAAACGTTCCCTAACGAAATGCCTGGCGTATCTTCGGGTGCGTTCGATTTGTCAGAGCGCACGAGTGTCATGATTATGAATAGACGTTTTTAACGAGTGGTTTATTTGATTAAGTTCAGAATGCTCATGTCGTGATGGTTAGGAAATAGCTCGTTTGATGGTTTCTATTAAAAGCTGTATCGTAACCGATAGAAATCAAAGAGGTTTGTTTTCGTGTAAACGTTTGAGAGATTTACTTTAAATTGGGAAATTTAAATAAATATAAGTTTTTGTTTATAAAAACTCGTGACTAAAGTTATACTGTATGTTTTTGTTTTGTTTAAATGACATTCTTGGGTCAAAATTGACCTAACTCTCTATTTCTCTGACTAATAACTTTGTATTATTTTGCAAAAAGTATTTTCATCACTACAGACTAAAATGTTCACTGCTGAACGAAGGCCTCCTCTAATAATTTCCACAGCACGGTTGACATCCATATCCTACCCGCTATCTTAATTAGGTTATAAGTCCATCTGCTTGAACGAAGCGTAGGCCGCTTCGTTTTCCGATACGTGGACGCCACTCGAAAAACTTTCCGCCCTATTGGCCATTGGTACTATGCACTATGTGCCCAAAAATGGTACAATATTGTGGTGTACTGGAAATGAATCGAGTTCCTACATATTTTTGGGCATACTTACATTTATATTTTCGTTCTCGTATACGCCGTCTTTGTTCGATTGTCAATCACGCATGTAATTGTTTACCAAAAAGTATTTTGAGTTCCTTCTTACGTAAAAAAAATATCTGTTGGTATCGTCATCTACATACATAATAGGATGGTACTTGTATGCACACACCATGCCGCACTAGGTTCAATTCTCATATCAATGCTGTGTTCCATAGATTTACAAACTAAAGGTTTAGTTTGAAAATATGTGGTCAAAGATTTATGCTCTGCTGGGGCGTTAAAAAATAATCGATTTGAAATTAGTATCGTTCTAAGTATCTAAAGCAGTGTGGTTTATCTCCTTCCTACTGTGATTATTATAATAAAAACAGAAATAGATTTAAAAAACAAACATCTGGTATGCTGGTTTTTCACATTCAGTCGATTGCATTTTATTATAGTATTATTTACTCGTATATGCATGTGTAATATGACGTCTTAACATTAAATATCTGTAATGGCTCATAGTAGTCTGCGAATGCGTCACTTTTTTCCTTTCATCTCTAAATTAAGGATTTGCACCGTATTAAAGGTACTCGTATTGCAAATGTACCTGGGTGGAATTAAATATTACTAACTCAATCCAAAGTCTTGGTTAAACTCAGTTAATTAATCAATCGATCAAACAGTGAGTATTGTTCGGAGGTTTTGTCCCGTAACAATAGATTTCCAGGCTTCCATCTCGGATCTAACAAAAGATGTCGAACTTCCACCTCGGGTTCGATACTTTCTTTTATATGCACCTTTTTGTATGGCTGCTGGATATATTCAAATGTTAAGTAACAGTCTTTACTTCTGGTGCTTTCAAGCAAATTCAGTATTTGTACGATTTCTTTCTTCATTCATAAAACATAATAAGATAATATGAAGCAGATTAACCGAAAACAATTTCACTTGACGGTTAAACACATTTCTCCAAGCAGCAGCGCGTAACAAAATATACAAATTAGTGCAAAGGTGTGTGATTAGGTATTAACTAGATAAAGATTTTTCAAGTCGTCAGACCGAAACAAAGCCGTTAAAACACATGTTTGTTAGTGACGAAGGCTCGTTTCACCCTATGCTTAAATTTGCATGCTCTGCTCCCACCTCCTCGCTTCTGTTGAGTATCGTTCTTAACAAAGAGTACAATTACGCAAATTGTATAATGGTATGTATGCCCGCCATAGCGCTGCATACATTAGAGAGTTCGTACGAAGAGCCCCTGGAAGCGTTGTTGATAAGTGGCAATGTAAGTGGTTGTTTATTGACGGCGAAATTCTGCTAGATTTGCCTTACAAATAAACTTTTTGCGAACCACCACAACAGTGTACGCTATTCACGGGAATGCATGTTTTTCAGTGAATTGATTCTGTGAAGTACTTTAGCAATGGAGTCTTTTACGCGAATGCAACAAAAACTGTGGTGGGTGGGCTTTTTTTTAATCAAAACTGGTGACCAAATACAAAGGCTCAGGACAAACTATTCTAAACCTTAAGAAGACAAAGTTTTCGAACACCATCAGTTGACGACCCGCTTGGAGTTGTGGTTGAGACGTCAACTGCAACAACAAGGGTTCCGGGTTCGATCCCCGGGCTGTACAAACATTTGCGTGCATGAAATGTCTGTTTGTAATGGTCTGGGTGTTTTCTATGTATAACATGTACGTATTTACAAAACAATATATGTATATAAGTATTTTTATCCGCTGTTTAGTACCCATAATACAAGCTTCACTCTTAACTTGGGGCTAGATGGTGCTGTGTGAATGTCAGTGGATATTTATTTATTATCAGAAAGATTCGATAGCTGACGAGTATTATTATAAATGATCATTCCGCTGCTTGCTACTTAGCCAAGAAAAATCTAAGTATTGACTTACTGTGAATTTACAGATTGCTACATTAAAACTGCAGATAATTTACTTTTTTGATAAGGATTTATAAAAAACTATAAAATTTAATTCACTTTTCCCTTGCAGATTTTATTATATTATATGAGTTATAAATAACGTATCAATGTACAACAAAAGAAAGTTATCAGTAAGCCAAACAAATACGCGTTTCTGTAAAATGTTTGGCAGCCTACGGCTCTGGGTACAAAACGCAAGATTACAGCCATCAATGCGCCACCGTGTCCGTAAGGTATTCAAACTTACTCATTCTTAACCAAAAACGAAATTTAATATTTATATAAGAAAATCTTACAATGCCATTCCCTGTTATATTATACAACTTTCAGCTCAATATTTGAATAACCACCCTCAGTTTGCTGATAAACTTTTATGATAGAAGCGTATGCATAGTAATACCCATTTAACCCCGCACAAAGCCTGAGATATTACTGATAATTATTTATTCCAACTATGTTAAAGTTAACCTTCCTTATTACACATCACAGTGACGTTAACTAGCTGCAGCATGTAAAGTTAATTTATACTTTAGCTTAATAGTAGTCTCTAGGGTCATTAAATAATGTAAACATGCAGGAAGGTATGGGGGATACAGTAAAGAGGTTAGTTCACGTGACGTTTATTATCATTATCTTTACCAAGTTTAATATCACATGTCTCAGCTTCTTCTTTTAGGTTTATGTGAAATAAAAAATATAAATAATTATTTTTAAATTAGTAGTTCAGCGGTCAGCTTATCTGAGGCAAAATGGCTACTGTTGTTTATTGAACTCAAATGGCCCGTTAAACAGTTGTTGCTTAGGTAATTGTGACGTAAAGCTGTTAGTTTAGTTACAATAGCCTGGCTTACTCTTCAGCCACACAATTATAGTCGAAGTATAACTATTATAGTGGAAATAGGTAAGTTTGAGGTACCCTAGAGTGTAGTAGACACGACATATTTTACACGGTTTTTCTTGGTGTACTAACTTCGCTTGCTCATTGTCCGAAGTGAGTCTTGGCCTCAACAAGAGATTTCCTGCCATTCATGTGTTGCTCCCCGTTAATCATCGAACTGAAATTCACACGGATGGGTTACTGTTCATCTAGCTTACGATGCTAGAGCACGATTTTTGTCTTAATACATCAATATAATTTTTTCAAAATGAATAATTGACCTTAACTTATTATTTTTTTATTTAATAAATAAAACAATATAAAAGAGTCAAAAAACCATAAAAAGCTTACTGTGAAGCACATAGAATACACTATTAATGTTTTGCACACATTATGTTGTATAAGTTAGTACATAAATACAAGTAAAATAGGTTTATTATTTGAGGTACATATCACTGAAAGACTATAATATTTGAAGAAAGTTAAAAAATGGCATCTCAATTTCCAGTTGTTATATTGTTGTGTTGATATCAGATTGAATCGTGATAAAACCAAACCTTTCACCTTTTAGATGAGTAAATACGTGACGTATTGCCTACAATGTATGCTTTGACTGGAACAAAATTGTCTGTCACAATTAATTACCTCATCTAACATGCATGACAATCTAATAGTAGTGATCTAGCCGCGACCCGCTTACCGCTTTCTCTTGCACGAAGACCTTTGCGTGGCTGCAAAGGTAGCGATCTAGATGTGAAGTTTTTTATACATACATTATATACGTATATGTTGGGATACGTTTCGAAAATAATATTGTAATTATTCACATACAATTAGGTATTTTTTTAATAAACCTATATAAATTGAAGTAAACAATGTTGAGTCCCTTTTTGTTCTTTTTTTAATAATGCCAGTATTCCAAATTAATTATATAAAACTTCTTATTTAATATACAGCATGAAATTGGCTCTGTAATAATTTTCGTTATAGATACCTACCGTAAGATACCAGATACATGGAGTATGGTCATAATATTATTATAATTATGATTGTATGATCTTTTCAAGGTTCATTTAGTATTTCCTTCCGCTCATTTCGTAGCTCCAACTCGAGGTCGTGAGTCTAGCTTAATTGGACCTCGGCCGGGTGACACGGGAAGGAGATGCATCGCCGCTCACTATGAAACTCATAAATTTTGAGACGAGAATTGGACCTCTTGGCACTTTTGTTTTATAGTTCGCAACTATTCTGTTTTCCTCTTACTACGCCCTTTGTTCAGAAATAAGGATTCATCGTTTCTTTGAGGGAAATTCAATGTGACATTATTTATAATTTAGTGTTAACAAGAAACTAGCATGTCGAGTTGTTTATTTCAAATGATAAGAAAATTTTAAAATGTAGATAAAGCTAGTGTAGTGATAATATTAATTGTAGATTAATAGGCACAAAAACGTATATTACCACAGTTTATTTAATATTTGAAATTTTTCAAGGATCTATATTTAAATCTATGCATGACCTTTGTGCCATGATAGCAGCAAAATTATAAAAATAACTAGGGCAAAGTTTTTTGTTTCTGCGGTATTACGCGAGGTATATTCTCTCACCACAGAGAATATACTTCGGGTAATACCGTAGAGCGTCGGTGGCCCAATGGTGTAGACTGTCGCCCTCCTAACGGAAGGGCTGAGGTTCAAATCCCGACACGTACCAATGTGTTTTCGAATTTTCGAAAAATATATGTACGTTATCCGACGCTCTTACAGTAAAGGAAAACAACGTGAGGAAACCTGCGCACGCCTGCGAACAGATTCAAAGGTTGTGCGTGAAGTCGTCCAACCCGCACTGGGCTCGCGTGGACGACTAAGGCCTAATCACCCTATACGGGTAGGCTCGTGCTCCTCGGTGGGGTCGTTTAATGAGGTGATGATGATTCTATCGCAGTAAAATGTAACCTGTAATTATATTTATCCAGGGTATCAGCTTACTTTGTACCAATTTTTTTAAATCGCTTTGTGAAGGCGCGCGGCTAACTAGACGCGTGCTGCGGAACAACATTTATTTTAAATAAAAGTTATATCGAAAATAAAAGTAGCCTAAGTATTTTCCTATTTCATCAGTTAGAGCCAAAAGAATGCTTACCAAATCGGTGGAGCCATTTATAAGATTACTTGGAACAAACGTCATTTTGGTGTATGCACCGTATATTATTACGGTGTACTATGCATGAAGAAAAAAATGGCTATTTCAATAATACAAACAGATACTCCTATTTTATTTATATGTATAAATAATAATTATGATTTCATCTTTTGCAACACTGTTGAAATAAATGAATTGGATTACTTAGATGTAGGCTTTAATTAGAGACAATAATAATGTATTTTTGATAACAAATTTGACATTCACAAATTAATCATAAACTATATTTGTTGCAATTATAAATTACCGTGTAAATTATCAAAATAAGTGTCTTGAATTAAAAGTTCAGTAACATATAATTACTTTTTAAATAGATTAGATTCTTTATTTTACAAAATATGGTTACCGTATCCAAATTGTATCCTTTTAAATAATGGGTGATATTTATAACATTGATGATTTTTTATCGTGAAGGTATTTATGTCAAATAATCCTCCACGAATATAATGTGTGTTCATACACATTTAGTTCATGTATGAATGTATCTCATTTATTGTGTTATCAATACATACGTTCTTTGATACACCACATAAGCCCATAGTAAGATACAACCAATAATTAAATACATGATATATTAATATTCCTTACGAGAATTGTATAAGACACACATATTGCTCGATAAACTTATACGGCAGTCGGCAATCGTCCAGTGTGACTGGGCTCTCATAAATAGCTGATAGAAAATAAAAAAAACTTACAATGGACCGATAGTGGTAAACGTGAGAAAGCGAACCGTTGACACATTTGAAGATAATGTGCGCATGTCCTTCCAACTCTCGCGGCATCTAATTTATAAGCTGACAGCGGGTTTAATTATGAAAAAAATACGTTTTAACCACAATTTTTCAAATATGAAAAGCAAGGTATTTTTTATGAAATAAACAAGCATACAACTAACCATTCTCTTTCATAAGTCAAATGCTTGCTTACTCCTCCCAGACAATCGTCGCATGAAACTTGATCAGTATGTCTTTGCCTAGAGTAGTAAAGGTATAAAGTAATAATTATTAATACAATTTAATTGCATTTCATAGTACACGATTTTTGGCCTCTTTTTCCATAATAAAAGTTAGCAACCTTTGTATCCTTAAAAATAATATTAATGCAGATTCTAAATTGTTAAAGCACTATCGTATAATATTTAAAATGCCTGGTCCTCTCTTCTGGCTGAAAGACAGGTATATCGAAAGAATAACCGCTATTGTAAAATAAAAATGTAAGATTTAGGCACCCATACGAATCACGATACGACCCTACCCGGTATCTTATACGGAAATTATAGTTTCAAATGAAATAAGTCAAAGAATGCATGTAACCTTTGGTAACAAAAAAAAGATTATTCTGGTCTAGAAACCAATTTATATAATTAAGTCTTAATGTGTTCAACGTTTATGATTTCAGATGATGTTTTCAATCACTTCGCTCATGCCTTGACCCGTGGGCTCATGAATACGGAGCGGACGGGCGCAACGTAACGAGTGCGCATTTACATTTCATCTGCTACAAATGACGCGGTGCATTGCACAGGTTGTGTAAGGCCGCGGTCACACTCCAGTGTTTGACACAGTTATGACGTCGGGATTTAGAGCGCGATTAGCATGATAAGGGTTAGTTAAAATTAGATGAGTGACATAACTGGAAGCTATATCCATTTTACGGTGAATATGAACTCACTTATTACAGAAAAAGTTAAGAATTTTTGACAGTAATTTGTATACAAAATAATGTATAAATAATGCAATCTTCTGAATAAAGCCCGATTTTTATTGAAAACTTGCAAATGCTCACAACCATTAAATCAAAACTCCTAATGTATATTTTTTTTAAAATATTTAATTTAAATTCTTTTTAATTTGTTGGCGCATTATAACAAAGTTACAAACCTGTTAAATCTTATTATGATATTTAGAGCATAATTTGCATGGTAGAAATCTGCTGCGCTGATTTTACATATATTTGCACTATTATGCAAGAAGATATACTCTGCGTTGGGAAAGGTAAGTTTATATGCATTTTGTTTGTTCTTAGGAAATATATGAATTTGTTAATTTGAGAAGATTTTTAAGAAAGGTTGACCTAGTTACGCTATATTCAAATAGCCAAATCTCCATAAGATTTTATGATTAAATTTGTAGCGTATCTAATTTTTTTGGATGATTTGCGTGTAGATACGTATGATAGGAAAACATTTTTTAAATCATGTAATGAAGCAAAACTAGGTAAATTGTCAAACACAATGATACCGAGATAGTGAAAAATATACTACTTGATAATAATTAAGTAGAATTCGCGAATAAAAAACTGCATGTATTAAATCTCTTTCGTCAATCCTTATTATTTATGCTGGTTGCTAAACAAATATTCGCCCCAAAAAAAAATTTTATATTTTTCTCTGTAATAGATCCATAAAAATCATTGAAATTTATAAGTTTTAATGTTTTCTTCGAGTAACTGGTTTTCATTGGTGATGTTGCTGATTTATGATTATGATATATTCTCTACATTAAAGTTGAAATTATAGATCAAACGTTAGAAAACACACAAAAATACAATGCCAAGTTTGGCAGTTGATATCATTCACTTCGTGGAAACTAGAGCATAGAAAGGTGTATTGCAGTTTGATAGAAATATTGAGGAAGTTATAAAGGTAAACTGCACCATGATTAGGTAACACAACGACTTCGGTTTTATGCAGCTTTGCTAAGTTTAGACGAATGTTCCAGTGAATGTTGATATCGAAATCGCAACTTAGAGCTTGCCCGCTGATGGGCCGTTACTTTCGAATATATTTTATGGTGAATCAAAACAAACTATGAGCAATACGCAATTTACCCTTGAGATGATCATCATCATTATCATCAGCTCATTAAACGTCCCCACCGAGGGGCACGAGCCTACCCGTATAGGGTGATTAGGCCTTAGTCGTCCACGCGGGCCCAGTGCGGATTGGACGATTTCACGCACAACCTTTGAATTTCTTCGCAGGAGTGCATGAAGGTTTCCTCACGATGTTTTCCTTCACCGTAAGAGCGTCGGATAACGTACATATATTTTCGAAAATTCGAAAACACATTGGTACGTGGCGGGATTTGAACCTCGGCCCTCCCGGTAGGAAGGCGACAGTCCACACCATTGAGCCACCGACGCTCAATGGTGTGGCGCCTTGAGATGATATTTGGTTCAAATTTTGTGAATTTTTATGTTCAAAAATCTAGGAATGAATAGACTTTGCTATAAATATTTAAAAAGTTCCTACGGGTTCTAACTTATATTTTTTTGCAATACTACAATCCTATTTAGATAATGGAATAAAGATAATTGTTTAGATGTAACCAACCTGAACAAATTAACAAACAATATGTCATCTCGAAATAGCGTCTATAGTTATTGACTTTCACAGTTACATGCATTATTTTCGTATCTTCCCTCTATCATAGATAAAAAAATTGGCCAAGCGCGAGTTGGACTCGCCCGTGGAGGGTTCCGCAGCAGCCAGTTACATTAAATAAAATATTTTTTTATTTACTTAGGCACCTACTACAGCTTTAATATGAAAAAATAGTGGTTCACCGTTTATGATGTATAAAAAAACTACACACCAGAAATTGTTCAAACTAAATTTCGTTGTTAGATTTTATGATCATGTATATCTTTTTTTATTTATTTTACTAACCCCATAGTTTAAAAATTAGAGGAGAGGGGGGAGGACACTTTTACGGTACCTTATAACACGACTTTACAAGATTGATATTGGCAGATAGTAAAAATGCTAGATACGCATAAAATCGGTGCATACAGCCTTACACACAAAACACAATATCGCATTGACACACACGGACACTCTTGCAGTCGCATTGGATTCATCCAGAGAAACAGGACAAGCAAAAACAGCATACTGGGAACTGCATAAAGATATCCGACCGGAGTGAGGGCGAACTCGCTCTTAAATAAAATAAGGCGGTTATGTAAATGACCAGTCCGTTCCGAGGTGCACTGGTATTACAAAAAAGTCTTTGTTTCCTTGCTGAGGTAAAGACGCGGTATGAAAGTAGCGGAACTTACAAACTTATGTGGGATTTTCTTGATCAACAGTGTCGTAGTAGGTTTCTTGTAATAGTATTCTTGACTAATATGCATTGTGTTAATTTGTGTTAAGTTAGTTGAAAAACAAGGATGTTCACGATCGTTGACGATTTCATAATTATTATCCTTAAACGTAATCCTGGTTACTTTTTTTTCATTACAAATTTTTCTATACGTCAGATTTTTGTTTACGTTGCAGTTGACGGCTTAGCGTAGGGCTTACTTGGCTACAGTGAAGTATTTTGACCTGATCTTCGCACATGGCTGGAGGGTTGGAGATAGCAATACCTATGAAAGGTAAGATGGAATAAAAGATCACTTTCACCCATTCTCTGCTCAAGTTTTGTCCCTAAGCAACCTAATAACACATATAACTTTGTGCAATATTTTTTTAAAATATTAGGTATATGAGCTTCGGTGGCTCATTGGTGTGGACCGTTGCCATCTGATCTGGAGGGAGCAGGTTCAAATCCCGCCACGTACCAATGTAATTTCGAATTATTGAAGCTAAATGCATGTCTATTTGCCGCATACGGTCAAAGAAAACATCGTGTGGAAACATGCGCACGCCTGCGATGAGATTCGAACCTTTACTTGGGAGGTTTGTGATCCTCGGTTGGGACATTTAATGAGCTGACGATGATGATAATTAGTTGTATTAATTTATATATTTTCAATATTACCTTCGCCTTTATAAAATTGAACACCTAAAATTTAAAATGTATAGCTTAACCTAAAATTACAACCTATCGCTTGTGCCTGCGCTTATCTTCCACACAAGCCGTGTCCTCATAGTGCGGATTTACACAATACAGGGCCCAACCTGATTACAATAGCACGGCCCCTCATGGTGGTATGACAGACTAATCACCAGCCAGGGGACGAAACATTCCGCCTTTTTACGGATTAAATTTGTTCTGTATGTTAATTTCGTAATTACGGGATGTGAACGGCTATGTATTAAATTTTAGAGCAGCGTTTGCAATTTATATTTATTTTCCACTTAATAAAAACTTATAAGAAGACAAACTTCTTAGAAAAATATTTACGTTTATACGAGTATAAATCCTAGTTGAGCTGAGCAATATAGAAAACAAGTTATTTTATGTACTTTAATAAATTTAATTAAGTTTAATATGACTATATTTAGGAAAATGAGAGCACTAACCCGAAAACTGTAAATTCATTGGTTATCTTTAAAAAACAAAATAAGTTAAAATAAATAACCATAATACGTTACAAGGACTCGAATGGTATGCCATGTTTGGAACTACGCAAAATACAACGTAAGATGTATCAAACTACAATAGATCTTATGAAGGGTTTCTAATGTTTATTAAAAAATTAAAGAGGAATATCTTATCCTTCAGTCATTTCATTCCTTAGTCCTTATTCTTATGAAGCCCTTATAAAATTCATAGTGAGGGAGGGAGCCGCATAACTATCTCGTATTTATACAAAATTACATTATAGCCGTCTGAATCAATAAATAGGTCTGGACATTAAGTGCCTGGAGTTGTAACCACTATCCTTGACAAATAGCAGGCATAGTGCAACATTTTGTTTTACTCACCATCATGGCCATCTTTCAACAAAAAATGCCTCAAGCGCCGTAATCGTTTGCCGGCGGATTATAATGTATTTGCTTTTTACATCATTATTTTGAATGATGGATAATTTCACTGAACTACGATCGAAGATCACGAGATACTTTGAAGTGTGTTCAGTGAAAGTATACAAAGGTGAAGGATATTTCAAATGTTTTTTAAAGCATGTCTTTGATATCAAGTGACAAGTTTTAAATTGCAATTAGTTTCTTGGAAGGTAACATTTATGATACAGATTTGGGTTTCCAGAAAGTCCAAATTTTTTAGCGTAGGTGTAGGTTAGGTCACTATCTGTAAATAAAAATGACTGTGGCGCTTTGCAATAACGTATTCCAGATTGTCTGAATACCTTTCCGTCCATTTTTTTTATTCTACCTAATACGGTGAAATGTGATTGTTTTTTTATTTAGTATTTTTAACAGTGATTGATGACCATTTTACGCTTCTTACTACTGTCTTTCGTACCAGATTATGCATTATTGAATCATCAATTCTTTTTATTTGAAATCTACGGATTGAAATATCCTACTAAATTAATTAGACATTAAGATAACATTATACAAAGACCTATCCGTGAGGGTTTAATTATAGTATGCCAGAAAATAAATATATAACTATTCCAAACCGTCACAAAAGCGAGCCAGTCAATTTAGCAACTGAAAATACGGAAGACGTGACTAAATTAAAAAGAACTATATTTTAAAGTAGAAAAACCCAACAGCATAATACTTCTGAGGTTTAAAAAATATTTGTCTTCCATACAATCGAACTTGTCTTTAGTTGACTCCTGGCGCCACTAAACAGTGATACTACTAAAGACACATAGTACGCTTGGAATAATTAAAATAACGATATCTAGTTAATCCTTTTGAAGAATTAAATTTTACTCAGCAAAGGCTGTCTATTTATTTGACGAAGGCTGGTTTTTGTCTGGCTGACTCGTATATCTGTTATTTATACGTATGAGAATAATCAATTACACAATAAAATCACAAACAATTATAGTTTTAAGTAATTATATTTAAAAATTCTCGAAAAGTCCTCTGCTTAATATGCCCAGTCTTCCTTATTACTGGTATAAAACCAGATTTCATCATTAAGCCTCGCTCACTGAACTTTTCCAAATGGTGAGACCATCGAGCTGGCGGGCGTCTTATAGTCTTTTATGTATCGGTATTTTTTAAATACGGAAATACATAGAAGTGCGTTTCATTATTTATCATCATCATCATCAGACCTATTCCTTCCTATAAAATACACTTGGTAAACGATTATCTGCGTTACAGGCTAAACGGTGATATACAATCTTTAAATATTACTATTTATTTAGCGAAACCACTGAGGTAATCAATCATCTCGATTACTGGTGTGTTGGCTTCAGTTGCTATTGCAACTTAATTTCATAAAAATAAAACAATTATCTCAAGGTAAAACCAACAGCCGAACTTTGTACAAGCACTCGCATTTCGAGTAAACGAGAACGTATCGCAACGGGCAACATTAAAGCTGGCTTTTTAAACAGTGCACGGCGTAGGTTGTGACCTAACTCATGTAACTAGGCAAGATCGAGAGCTAATCTCTATTAATTAGAGAGCGCAGGTTACGAGACATGCACGGCTCTTGTTACTTGCTCTGTACGGGAATATTAACAACAGCTTTTGTAGTCCTTACTATGGGCTCTACTTGGACTATAATGGGAGGTTTATTAGGGATGAAATGTCGAAACTTATGCTAGTTTGAAACTTTATAACGAGGTATTTGAATAGTCGGGGTGTTACATTTTAATTTTATGGTGTTTTTGTCTGCACTAAAAACAGTAGGAACGTTACTCAATAAAGTGAAGAAAAAACCATTGATTAATAGGCTTTATACTGACCTGGGTCTATACGACATATGAGGGTTTGAAAGACTCGAATATTCTTAATTATTTTATTTTTATTATGTGTCCAGTTATAATGACTTCATACTCAATTTATACTTTTGTTCTTTAATATTTTTCCGGTTGTTGGATACATTCATTATACCCAAAATCTAATACAGAGAAATTTCTCCACGGAGAGAAAGAGTTATCTTCGGATTATTTATGTGCACATTTTATTTATCTGTTAAATACGTATTTTCGATTACTTCTATCTGACGTTTTCCCTAACATGTATCAAAAAATATAATTATATAAATACTCATAGTAAATATTTACAAACAACATACCGTTACATAGATTATCATCATGAAATCCTATACAACATTTATTAAACTAAGATCCGTATCGCACCCATTGTCTTCTTCTTATTCATATATCATTACAAATGAAAACATCAACTTAACGATCTCGTGGACTTTTTCATACAATTATCAATTCAATTAGCACTCAGCCTGCATTCCTGGATCGTGTTCGATTCAAAGCGCAAAACAGCGACTTGCTAATGTGATTGGGTTAATACATATTTATGTTGATGCTGGTCCCAGTGACCGGGCCGCGTTCGAGGGTTGACAAAAAGTATGACAGCCGAGTTGTCATGCAAAAAACTGTACGATACCATTTTAGGATCAATCCAATCAGTATTTTAGGTCACAGCGGGATATCGGTCTGGTTTGCAGTGTCGGAGCTGCAAAATAAGTACGTAAGTATGTTACGTTTATTTGTATGTTGGTTGCTGTGTAGGCTAATAGTATTCTAGTGGCGGTTAATAAAATGCTATACTGAGTTATCATAGTGGTGTGACTATTGCTCAATAATACGTTGTCTAATGACTAAACTAACTAAGAGTTTCGTGCCATAACAATCAGATTAACTCAGTAGGTATTTGAGGGTTCTGCAATTCCTTATCTGCAGTGACGTGCACAGTGATTATGAGTAGGGAGTGATACTAATCGCAAAAGCAAAAAACAATTTACATTTTTGACAAATTAAGTGCTGTTGATGACAGCAAATCGCCTATTGTTTCAAATCTGTAGAGGAAAATAGGCGCATAAGTAGAAATCATATAATATGTTGGCGATTTATCGGGTTGTCTGGACGCACAGGGTATGCACACCATTGCTTATTTGAGGGGTGAGGTATGGTTCTGATCTAGTTATAAGGACTACTTACATCCTTTTTTAAGAGAGTTATCATAAATTCATATTAAATAACTAGTTCGGAAATGTGCAGCAGTTTTCTTTGTTCTTCAAAACTCTATAAACATTTTAATTCATCATCTAAAAATAAGTTGGTAATACATGGATTTCTGTAAATAATATGTACTTCCTATATAATAAACTAACTGACTTCTAATGAAAAGGCAGTAGAAATAGTTTACTGATTTATTAATTTATAAGCATTATTCAACCAACAAGTTTTTTCAAACAGTGTAAAAGATAAAGAATAACTTTTCAATAGGCATTATTAAAAGTCATTTTAGAATCTTGTTGCCCTATTATAGTAAAAAATATTGTTTCTTTGTAAATGCTAATATCACTTAGCATTAAATTTTTAAATATACTTTTTACTTAATGCATCCAGCATTTTACTAAACATAAATATCTTTCTTTGGTTTAATATAAGTAACAAATATATACCACATTCATAACACTTGTAGAGCCATCTAGCGAGAGTATTCCGTAAGAATAGTTTATGCCGCCCACGCTAGATGTCGATAGTAGCGTAAAAATATATTGCATTTCTTTTCGGAGTTTTGAAATCAATTATTATTATGTCAGTTTTCATTTATCTTTCTTTTATTTAAGTACAAACATTAATGCAATATTTTAAGACTGTTGCCTTACATAGTGTTGTTTTTGAGTGTTTTCTATGAATAATAAAATAATGTATGTTATAAATAAAAAAGTGTTTTTATTAATTTATCCGTAGTCTAGTAATCAACATGCAGGCTCCTTGCTTTTACTGCTAGAATGTGCTTTCTGTAATAATAACTAACTGTGTTTCAATTATATATTTAGTGCAGACAAAAAGAATTATGTATATCCAATAGTGAACTGCGACATTATGTTTAAGAGAGATATATGGATTTCTATTTCGATCTATTAGAAAAGCAATCCCTTAAGCACAATGTACGCAAACATTTAAACAGCTTCACCACTTTATTTCACGACATATCCACAATGCGACGATAAAACATTCCAGCTATCACCTCCGAGTCATTGTAAGGATGTTACAATCATGCTTATACACCCAACAATATCGTAAACCGTGTAGGAACCGCAAATGTCGAGACGCTCATAATGGGCAGTAAATCATCATTACAGCTTCAACATTTACTTAACATCTTGTAGGGACCAACAATGTCAGAATTCCCAGATTGAGGCATTAGACCGTTTTACGAGCTGGGATTGAGAGACGGCATACAGGTTGGGTTTTACTGGCGTTTGTTCTATTGTACAATGACATTGCTAAGTAAATCAATGCACCTGAAATTCATATTTCCATCATCACAGATTCTAACCTCGAATAGAAGTTGATGGTGACTTCTATTAGCGCATTAACTTATTTGGTAATAATATAATTGCTGCACTCGCTTCCATCTTTTACAGACTTTATACAACTTATATTGAATTACACTTTACCGATGTTTTGTCGTAGGTGGCTCAGTGGTGTGGACTGTTCCAAGGCTCAAATCCCACCACATACCAATATGTTTTCGTATTTTCGAAATGATATATACCTACCGACGCTCGGACGGCGAAGGAAAACATCGTGAGGAAACCTGCGCACGCCTGCGAAGAGATTCAAATGTTGTGCGTGAAGTCGTCCGATCCGCACTGGCCCCGCATGGACGACGAGGGCCTAAACACCTTATGGGTAGGCTAGTGCCCTCGGTGGGACTTTTAATGAGCTGGATGTTTTGAACTGCCTTCGTAGGGAGCTGTAGTTATTGGAAAATTTCAAGTATTAAAATTAACAAAAGCTTTACTTAGAGTAACAGCATTAATTAGTTTTTAATAAGAATCTATAGACTTAAATCCTCTTGTCTGCCTTAAATATACTCTGTTCCGGTTTAACGTGTTTCGGACTACATAAGATGCTTTTAGCCCATGTATAATTTCCTCCTTGTGTAGGGATTAACCAACAGTTTCCAATTTTACTAATCCCACCAATACGGTCTTGTCATGATTATGGCCATTTCATAGTAAATTTGCAAAGAGTAATTAACGAGTAAATCTACGTTTGAAGTTATTCTATACAAACACATATAAGGTTATTACCATTACATATGAAGTAGGCGTTTTCTATGGGAGGCACATAAAGTATGTACCCTATCAGAGTTGATTTTTTCCCTCGCAAGAAGTTTTCCAAATTCGATAAAGAATTGTAAGCCGTTTGACCTTGCGTCGAGGGAATACTGTGGATGACTTAGACTTTCCAATTAAAGCTTATTTAATTTCTTAGCCGTCTGTTTTGAAGCAGCATTAACCTAGTTTGAATGACCAGCCTCGGTTGTTTAGCAGCTAGTTTTTTTATCATGGTTTGAAGTTACTGATAAAAGATATCTGCCGTAATCGTTTTGCCAGATTTAATAAGGGATTTAACAAGGTTGAGCTAAAGCAGTGGAATATGTTTTAGGACATGTATATCTCAATAGGCAATTCTTTTATTCTATCGTGTTAAAATTTCTTATAATCTATTGAGGGTGATTATTTTTGTGGATTTATATTAAAGCAATATAATGATTTTGTGATACACTCTGCTAAGATATGCACATTTGATTTTACACTACTATTGGCACCCTAAAGTTTGAATCGAATCAAAAATCAATTTCACAGGAGGGTCAAAAAGAATTTTCATAATGACAAAGGGGAATATAATCGCTAACTTCAATTTCCTCAAGGGAATAAATAGTAATAAAGCTTACCTTCGATCTCCATCATTTTTATATTAAAAAGGTGCCTACTTTAAAAAAGGAATATGTTTCTATATTTAAAAAAATAATAATTATTTTATCTTGTAGATATATACACAACCTTACAATAAGTAATACAATAAAACTAGAAGTTATAACTTATTAATAGCAATCTTAACGCAAAACCAAATTTCTTTCAAGCAACCTTGGGAAAAAGAAGCAATAAATAGGAAAGCTCGGTGTAAAATTATACTCTAAATAATATAAAATATTACTCATATTATAAATGTGAAGTGTGTCTGTTTATCCGTCTTTCACGGCAAAACGGAAAGACAGATAGATGTGATTTTTACGTGGAGATAGTTTAAGGAATCACAAGGCTACTTTTTGTCTAATTAGAAAACCCCTAAAGTGGAGGTGGACGTTTGAAGTAGACACTTCGCATTTTTTTATGTAGAAAGCTTACAATTGTTATTTTCACGAACAAAATAATAGCATCATTTATATTCGGAAATTGGTCCCAAAAGATTGGGTGAAATTTTAAGTATGATCTTTCTCAAGTAGTAAGCTAAAATTCGATGAAAAGACGTTTAATTTAATCTACTTCTGCGTAAAATATATTATTATGTTTTCGTTATCAGGAAAGGGGAACCGTGTAACCCCGGATTTAACGCATGTAAAGCCACGGGCAAAAGCTAGTATATATTCCGCATCTCTACTCCTTTTCATTTTATTTGATTGTAAGCCGATTCACTTTCATGAAGTAGATTCACTTTGTCATTATAAGATCTAAATAAAAAGGTCCTGGTTCTTGCTTATTTTTTGTTTTTGTTATTTCCCATGTCAAGTATGGCCTAGGCAAAACCTTAGAAACCTAAAAAACATTTTTTATAACTAGCATCTCGACACCACTTGACAATGGATTTATTTCCCACAATAAAAGTGATTTGTTTTCGTGATTTGTTACGATCTACTTTATCAGTTGTGAATTTTGTTTATGACTGTTTTTATTTTGTTTTATTTTAATAAGCTACATATATTGTTTACTGCCAAAAAATATAAAAACCAAATATGTATGGTACTTGATCATCCAATACAAGAGATACTACGCCAACAGAACGATTTTCTCCATGTTAAATGGAAAAAAAATAAACCGGTGGATGTCCATTTAGTCCCGATTCGTTCTAAATCGTTTCCAACGGAGGGAACCGTTTTAAATTGCGCCGAGGTACCGATAAACGTTTATGCGACTTCAACTACAATTGTCCTCGAGCTTACATTCAAAATTATTGTTATAAGGCACTTTAGAATCTCTTTACAGCGAGTTTTTATTGTATGCCTTATCTCATAAACTAAGAAGAATAAATTAACAACAAAACTATTTCATTTTCTTTCTGATCGCTGAAACGCCTTCATGATGAACATGAAGGCGTTTCAGCGATCAGAAAGTAATTAATATTTATTCATGCAGAATGGTAGGGAACTGCTTATTAAAAATTGTTAAAGTCGCATGGCCGTAGCTTACTCCAGCAGTACAGCATACACTGGCTGCCAGTTTACGCTCTGTGAGACGAGTCAAGACGCAAATATTAGAAGAAATTACCGTTTTTTTCCAAATGCCATCCTGTGCAATTGTAACATGCCATCATCACAATGAATAAGTGAATTTACCAAAATATAATAACTTTTCACAGGAACCGAAAGAAATTGCGACACTGGGACTGCCTATAAACTGGCGGCTTGTCCAGTCTAATTGTATATTCGGATGTCTGTGGTTAAATGGATAAAAAGATGAAATATTTTCATGTTTAGGTTAAAACTTAACTGCTTCGGTTAATATGAAAAAAGCCGAGGAAAAAAGGGTACTATTTAAGGGTGAACAAAAACTTTTGAAAGACAAAGAATGCAATACATACACCATTGTCAATAATATAATATAAATTAAAACGAAAAATGGTTGTATAACCAGATTCGTAGCTAATCAAAATCTCGAGAAACACTCTTGAATCAGAAATATAGTCGTTAATTTAAGCTATCGGTTCCTTTTCAACATTTATCATGACAAAACAAATACTCAACATCTAGCTAACAAACGGACCAAATCTGTCCATAAATCCATGTAACTCTCATAACATTTTGGATATTTGCGTTGGTTGAAATGCGCTTCACTCGTTGCCAAGTCGCCCGATGCGACGCGTAGGTGTCTTGTGCCCATAAAGTAGAATTGTGTATGACTGCCCGCCTAGTAAATCTTTAGCGGCTTAGTGTTAGATGTTAATGCTATTGCAATGCCAGTGAGATGTTAAAGTATATAGATACGGGTTACTATTAATACAGCGGCAGTGCTGACTTCATAATTTGCTTGTTATATTATACAGGCTAACGTTGTAAATGAATAAAATAATAGAATTCGCAGTTCATTATTATCTTAATTTTGAATTGATTGTTTTTCACAGTTATTATTTTTTCAAAGAGGACTATGATAAGTTGACACATCAAAATAAAGTATTGTCTGCAAAATAAAGGATTTCTCCATCTTGTAATCGAAACAAGAATAGCGCAAAACGAAGAGATAAATAGCCGAAATCAAGACACAAAGTATTTTTTTTAGCATTTTGCGGTTTCTTTATTGCTCACATTATCTATTATTGGATCATTAAAAATTGATTAGGTTAAAGAACTTTGGGAGTATTTTTTATCATAATATCCATAGTTCATTATGAAAAGTTCGCAAATGAGAATTATTAAAATATAGAACACGAAATTCGGCAAGCAACGGTAAACCGCAACGCTCGGTAATTATCGGTAGACGCGAAACGCGTCCCAATTGGAACTGACAAATTAATAGAGAGCATTCCATGCAAACTACTAATCACCACTTTATTGGGGAAATGGTGTGAAAACCGACGCGTTTGAGCGCTACAAGGGTGGCGGAAAGCATTTTGTATAATCAGTAAGCTATTTCATAAGCTATGCATAGCTACGCAGCTACTATAAAATTCAGGGTTTTACATAATTTGTAAAAGTTGTTTTTCATTTCAATGAGACAACTAGTTTGCTTATCAGTAAAGATAAAAGTTTACAGATGCAGTTGCAGTCTTGAAGGAATCCAATAACCTATTGATAGTATTAATTTCCGTCATCAGCGTTCTTCTCTTGTCACCCGAGAAGAACAGTTCTTGGTCTCTTATACCCATGCATTTAACTAGCTACAGTGCAGTATTCCTGAAATACAGTAAGTGCATTCTACTCCTATATTATATCATAGGACATAATTTGAGCAAACTACCTAATAACTCGTCGAAATTCAGTAAGCCTTTGTTTGCAAGTAAAATCTTTATCCTAAAAATCCTTTCAGCTGTGCCTTAATTCATGTCTCAGTTCAGTTGTCAATATATCGCATCTTTCATACTATAGGGGCACATCTCAAAAAATTGCATTTTTGAGTTTTACTTATAAACGGGCCTAAAATCAACATATCTACATGACCCTCTTGATAGAAAAAGTAAAAACGTGCAATAAGGCCGCGAAAACTTAGTTTATGCCTTTTTCATATTTCCGAGTAAAGTGTGTCATTTTAATAATGCTGGGATAAACTAAATATGCGATAAGTAATTCATAACTAACGGACATACTCTTATAATATTCAATTATTTTGCAATTAATGTTTTAATTTATTAATGACTTATTTTGTGAGAACCGAAGCGCTCAAGAATCTTCAAACGCGTTTTTCCAACAATCATTTTTCGAATTGTGCCCCCATAATATGAAAGGTGCGATATGTTTCTGCTGAAATTTGGTTTTCTTTCTCACAACAGTAAAATCAATATTATTTACATCCTGTGTTTACAAAGGATGTGAGGTATTTCTTTACACATGTTGTATTTGATGTGTTAAATGTAATACTGTAAGAGAAATGCCGGTTGTTAAGATTTGTTATTATAATGTTATTTTGTATTTGGCTGCCCTTATTTTTTTGGACATCTTAAAACGAAAATCAAAATGCCTACTAGACTGAAATAAGGGTTAACGGCGCGTTAAACTACTAATTGAATAATTAAAAAAACATTTAACACAAAGCTCTTTTCAAATTACGGTCGATTTTCCCTTTGAACTACTTTTACTACAATGTTTGCTTAAGGCTTATGCTTAACTTTTCTGATTGTCTATTCCGTAAATTCAAAAAACCCAAGAAGTAGTTTGGCAATTCAAAGGGGATACGCTGTCAGTATTCGGAATCAAGCCTAAAGGACTCCTTTTAATTATGTATTTTAGCTATTTTCTTTAGGTTCATTGTTTCTGTATATATTTTTATTATATGTACGTTTTAAATGATGTAATATTTATTAAGAACTATCCATATATCTCTAATAGTAATCCGTACAAAAATGTACGGATTACTAGTATAATACCGTATTAAGAGATATCGGTTAACCTCCTTGACGTATCAAATAGTAATAATATTTCATTCTCCACAAACAAATTTCCTCTTATTACAAATTTATAATTTAGCTACCTATAAATTGTTGTCAACGAAACAAAATAATTAAGTAATAGTTCAATTCACGTAACAACTTAAGAGTTAGCCTAAGAGCAAACTTGTTTCAGTTTACATTTGGTCGTGTGTTAAATAATTTTGATAAATACCAATTAACCTAATATAAAAAAATACAAGAATATAAAAAGGTTGTAAATTAATCAATCAATCGTTTATTGCTTTTCCACAATGTTTAGAAGGTGACAATTTGTTATATAGGTACATTATGGACCCTGTCGGGCACAGCAACTTAGGAGAGAGGAGGGCATTAGTAATCACGCAAGGTAGTTCGAAAGGCTGAAACTAACATAGACTTACATCGAAGTATTATTCACAATACCAGGTCAAAGAGCCTAGTACACGCTTATTATCTGACTTAACCCACACAAAGTGCCAAGTTGGAATGTACCCAAGTGGGCACCCAATTTGGCAAGATATCTAATGGAACAGATGTCACAGACACCTGAAAGATGCTGCATCCAATATGTTTTGCATTTTATGTTCCAGTAATGTTTAATCGTTTCAATGACTACATGATCATCATTCTGTTTGTTTTTATAATTTTCATTTGTTTGTTTGATGAACTAGTTATGTAATGGTAAGTGGCCGGTGGATGACGACTGCGAATCGGTATGCGTGGAAATCATTAAGGAAGACCTTTGTTCAGCAATCAACACATTATTCAAAATAGATCATAACAGTTAAATCATTACAGTGCAATTTATTCGGCATGATATTATATTGGGTTATTTTTATCGCAATGTTTAAAATCACATAGTTGCCATCAGTTAACATTGCATATTATCTTTGAGACTTAAATTTATTGATATTGTCTTATAATAATTAAAAACCTAGTATGTGTATTTAATTATTATTACGTAAGTATCCTGAAAATAGGTGATTTATGATAATAATCATTACAATCGCCAATCAGCCTAGGAAGTCATAATGTATGGGTGACCAGTTGGGTTACCATCATCTCTGAAAACCATATTGCTAATAATACGTCAGCATTTTTGTACCAGCAAAAGGAAACGTAATAATATTGTAATACTGTTTTAAGCGATGGCGGTAACCCCCCTGACCCATTGAGTAGGATCTTAAAGGACGGTAGAGCGTCTGTGGCTGATTGGTGTGGACTTTTTTGCCTTCTAAACTGGAGGGTGCAACGTAAAAAAATCCCGCCTCGTACCAATGTCTTCTCCAATTTCTGAAATGACATATTATACATTAATCCGACGCTCGTACGGTGAAGGAAAACATGTGAGGAACGACTATTGCCTATAACCCTTTACGGATAGGTTTGTGCGTGCCCTCGTTAGGAAGGTATATTAAGCTGATGATTAATGAAAAAACGTTTTTGAAAACTTTAGTTCACTCTAAATTGTTTTCACTTAACCCATACAACACATCAAAATTGCGAACCAATTTCCAGCTAGTCGTGGATACCACTTACAATTAGAACTGATTACAGCTTATTTAGTATGGCGAAGCCACAATGGAAATTAGCCCTGTAATTGTCAAAATTAATATATGGTTTAATTATGCAGAATCAATACCTGCCGACAGGTTCATAACAGTAATATTAGGTGGTGATTAATAGCATCGTTTGATATTAGTATTATTACGTTCGTACACTTGAAGACATTATGTTATAGACACGTTATAAAAAATGAACTGAAGCATAATATGCTATGATAATAATATAGTTAACGACGTTAAAGAATACTTTACATTTTTATGTAACATTTCAACTGTATATGACCTGATAAAAAAGAAACAATCAACCGCTTTTTTTATTTGCAGACCTGTTAATTTTTTAATAGTGTAGGTACATCTGTCAATATTATTGATACAGATAGGAAAGAATTGATATTGTTAATTGCCACAAAACTAGAAAAAAAGGAAATGATATTTTGTTATCTATTAGGTAGAGAAACCTAAAATAAAAAGCGATTTATTGTTTTATATACATTTGAAAACGGTCTTAAAGAAATTTTTGAAAACAAAAATTTGAGCTAAAACGCGTCAATACTATACGCTTTTTTTGTACCTAATTTATCTTCACCAGGCAGGTGAACATGAGATTTTATTGATTATTTTTTTATCATACAGTTAGATAAACAAGATTTGTTTACAAATTGGCTTATATAAAAACAGTCCAAAATGAAATAAACACAATAACAATATCATGACCTACTTTACAGAGCGAGACACGATGTTAATATTCTTAAGAAAAAACGCATGTGTCCTTCCTAATGGAAGAACCATTCCTTCGAAAGAATTTCTCAACAAAATATGCGGACGTATGTACATAAATATTTACTCCTAAGTAAAGTTCGCCATCTCATGTCGTAAAGAACATTATGTAATTTGCATAAGAAGTTTGAATGGCCAGGGATGAAAGCCTGGAGTCGCGTCTGGCATGTGAATTGCTTTTTATATACGCTAATATTTACTTTTTACTTACGCCGCGGACATACAAGAGGTTTTTATATTTCTCGTACCGACAAGAATTTTTGGTCACACTTCGTTACCGAAAATAATGTACAGGACAATTTGTACCTTTTATTTTTTCAGAATGATATTTTTTTATGTTTTATGTTAAAATTTGAAAGTAGCTTTCAAAATTTGCTTTTTAAAAAAGGTCATTGTTTAACTATTATTATTTACAGATATAATCTTGTACAAAATTTCCACCATGCTTACCACCAACTACTCGTAGTAAATGAATAAAAGATAAACATTAATACTGGTTGACTGTGAAGACTTATTATTGAATTATTTAATTTGGAATTAAAATAATATAATTTTGTTAAATTCATTAACTTCCTAAACTAGTTCTTGTAACTTAGAATATGTTAAGTAATAGCCCTTATATTCTAACGTCAGACCTACTTTTTCTGTACGTTTAATGGAGTCTCATTGGTTGGCTGACAATGATAGTGTCTGTTGGAAAAGTAACAGATTAAAAATTATTGATAATTTTTTAATTTAAATTAGTAATGAAAAGTTTTTTTTTAATTTATTTGAACAAAGATAATTAAAATTTAGGTCAATTATGTTTGGTTTGATTTGGCAGCTCATCTGACTTTTCATAAACCATCGAGGCTATTGGTTAGGCCGATTGCAATTTATTTCATCTTAGCTGATGTCAAAAATAATAGAGACTGCACGGAATTCGAAAACAATAATCAAGATAAGAATTCAATTTATATTTCCGGGGCAATCCGTGGCCCCTTTCTGTTTTAAATCAAGCGCACCCTTACTTACATTTGATTTTGGTAGCGATGGCAATCTTCACCGTCCGCCCGCAAATATTGAAATTCTCGATAAAATCTATCACAACAAACAAATTATCGTTATCGCACAATGCTCATGGGAAAACTAATCGAAACTTATAATTTAGTACCTAAGGGGTTGTTTTATTGTGTAGCGACATAATCTTTATTGGTACATTGTTTTACATGGATATCTACTTGTGTATTCATTTCACTTTTTGTTTGAAAACTTCCTCGATGCTAGACTACTGTTTTCAAACTTAACATTAACATTAGGTGTCCAACCAATTTTGGAAAAATGTAAGAAAGTGACTTCTACCTTGCGTTCTTGCCGTGGAATTAGAACACACGACCACCCGGTATTTGAAAGAATGAAATAGTAAAGCGCTAATAACATAATATCACAGATAAAATAAATATACTGTAATGTTCAAATGATTCACAGTTTGTAGAAATGTTATGTATTTATGAATATATATCTCAGTAGAAATATGTACGTTGCTTGGCTTTTTGTTTGTGTACTTCGTGAATAACGTATGTAGTTACGAATAATAAGAAAACCAAACAAGCCATACAACATTCAGTCACGAGAATAAACGACTGTTGTTGCAAAAACTCCTATGGACGGTGCCGTTTAAAATAGATTTAAACGTTCTAAATCAAAACGGCGACATTGCAATGTTGCCAGCCCGAAGTCATTCATCAATCGTTTTAGTGGCTAATAGTTTCATTCACTCCGACTTTCTTGCGGAAATGGACAGATCAATGGGCGGCTTCTCTGCCATCAGTTGGACTTAACGATTGGAGCATTGCATTTTGTGTTTGTACTTTGATGTTAAGGTATTCCAAAGTCTTTAAGTTATTTACTACAATTTACCACTTGATTATTTGAATCTTTTTTCTATCATTAACATGTGCAATGCAGTATTTGAGTGCAAATCTAAGCGATAGTTTCGAACATTGCCTTATTTATAATTACCAGCAAACGCAAACAGTTCGTTATGTGCCCACGAATCTGATATCACTACGTTTTAGGCCAAACGTACGTTGAGCACGCGTCAGTGAAACACCGTGGGAGTTATTACAGGAATACCTAAATGATTCGTGCTTTAGTTCCATGCAAACATTTGCCAGGTTGTGCAAGTTGGATAGGCCATAGAAACTCCCACACAGCACTCGACTGACAGTTACTTTCAAAACAATTACGCTTCCACTTCTCGATGTGGACACACTGTCTGGAAAAGCATCGAACAAACCAACGGACTTAGCTTCAAAACTATGAGGCAAAAATAAAGACAGTGAAGAAATAATGCACAGCTCCAAAGGTACCACGCCGTATCTATATATATTTTAATTTCTATTAAGTGTTATTGAATTTTTTTAATAATGAAAAAAATATTTATGGTTCAAAGAACATGATTTATGCATCTCAATCTCGGGGTCTAGTATTAAACGGTAAGCATGTACTTAATGCGATTTAAATAGTTTTTTTTTATTAGAATGAAACAATATGCTCAAGCCGTTGATCCTGTGACTTTAAGATGTCAAATAGTGACTACATAACCTCAAACTGTTGCTTAACCGACCGATCTGGTACCATTTAGATTAATTAATGTTAAAACAGATTCCTTTATTGTGGATTGAGAAATAACCCTGATAAAAAATTACTACTCTGTAGTATATAACTTAATAACTAATATCACAGCATGATTTGAGAATGATGATGATGATGAATGATGAATGATGATGAGAAATTGTTGATAGTACAGTATTTCTAGGAATTACTATAGATTCAAAACTCCAGTGGGGACCTCATTGAAGCTTTGGCAGGTAGACTTAGCTCAGCAGCGTATGCAGTTAGGAAAATAAGGCTCTTAACCGATATTGATACAGCAAGATTGGTTATTTTAGTTATTTTCATAGTATAATGTCATATGGTCTTCTGTTGTGGGCTCAGCTGCATATTAACACTATTTGTACTTTAAAAAAGAGCCATCCGAGCCATTTATAACCTTAGACCACGTGATTCACTTCGGGAAGTATTTAAAAAAATCGATATTTTAACAGTAGCGTCTCAATACATTTACCATAATCTAGTTTATGTCACAAAAATCTTCATTTGTTTGAAAAAAATTGTGACGTACATAACTTTAATACTAGGAACAAAAAACAAACTTGCTGTCCAAATCTTAGACTAAGTAAAGTAGGAAAATCATTTGTTGGAAGGCATAACATTCTTTAATAAAATACCACAAAATCTTGCCGAATTGCCTTTTCACCAGTTTAAATTAAAGATTAAAAAAACCCTCATTAAAAAGGTTACTATACAATAGAAGAATATTTATCGGATAAAGATGTGTGGTCTTGCACTTAGTGTTCCAGTAACAAAATCTTTGTAATAAATTATTGTAAAGCTATTTGTAGGTAAATGACAAAACTGTAACCACTGATATAAAAGATTAAAGAGTAACTCGAGTTTCTTGCCGGCTCTTCTCGAAGATCCTACTTATTCCGAACCGGTGGTAGAGTCACAAAAAATATGATAATAATAACAATTGACGATTCAAAAGTATCTGTAACAGATTTATTTGAATAAAGATTTTTTTTTCTTTCTTTCTTTCATTGCAATACAAGCTTGCTCCATTTCATGCAGAGTACAAAATACAAAATGTTCTTGGTTAAATCCTTGGCGCTTTTATCGACCAGTCGAAGTTGTATTTTTTATGTAATTAACCGAACGGGAACTGATATCTCCATGAAAGTCTTCCCAAAACACAGCAGGGCAAAAAAGTTATATTTCACACTTCTATAATAATTAGCACTTCTGCCTCCTTGACGACTCAGTGTCAAGCATTCTACTACTGTTGTTAAAGCTGCAGCATCTGGCAACACAGTGCTCCGCCAAGATGAGCCAAGCGAAGCGTAGGGGCACTACCTACTTTTTCTCGAAGGGTTTCATCGTATTCTTGTTACTAAAACAGATTCCTTTAATGTGGATTGAGAAATAACCCTTTAAAAAAATGACTACTCCGTACAACGTAGTATATTACTTAATAACTAATATCACAACATGATTACAATACAAGCTAGCTCCATTACATGCAGACTACAACATGACTTGATCCTTGCGAGTTGTCCGACTTGTCAAACAGAGGATTCGCTCGCTAAACACAAACGCGTTGCGTCACGGAGATGCAATGAAACACGTTCCTTCTATCTAGACAGACATCATCACGATTCCGTAATTTGCATATAATGATACTTAAAAGCGACTAACATGAATTGTATGACAGTTAACTGAATGTATATCGTATAAGATGTCAACGCTTGATCGTTGATTACTTTATTGCTAGGACCTTCATGATAATTTCTATCGGATTTTGATTTTGGAATTGGGTTGTTCATCCTGCTTGTCCAATCAGCTGCTCTCAGCAGGATTTAATGACAACTGCAGACAACGCTTTTACTTTAGCTAGCTTGTGGGCTTCTATGGTTTGGTATTTTGCCATCGATACGCTAAGAAGAAGAAGAACAATAATAATAATGTAATATTTTAGTTGGATCCAAGTAAATAACTCACATAATAGCAGGAGGTAACTGCTTGTCTATAGTTTGACAGTGATTTAATGATAGGTTTTCCTACTACATGCAGTGTAGTTGTCAGTAAGGGATGTTAAAACCCACGGTATTCTGAAATTTAATACCCTTCTAGCTCTTCAGTCTTGAACACACCTACATCGTAAGTATAAAATATGTGACAAATAGGTGCCTAAGTATATTGTCACTTTTATTTTGGCTATTATGAATTCTAAAATAGTATGGAATAGGTAGTATATAAAAGTATTGCAGAAGAAATAATAATATGACGAATATATTGTGTAATCTATTTAAAGAATTCTAGTTCCTAATTCCAATAAAATATTATAGTTTCTGGAAATAATTTATATGCGTTAGAAATAAATAAACTGAACTAGGTTATATTTTAGATAACATAATTTTGTTTGATGTGGTTTGTACCCTTTCGCCCACATATCGATGCCGGTGATCGAACCAACTTTGGACCAATGGTTTTGGGAATCATAAGCTAGGAGTTTATATTTAAGTATTAACATGAGGTGTGTTTGCTTTGAATGAAAATTATATAATAATAGGATATTAGGAATTCTATATTTAGCATTTTCCATAACGTATTTGTTATCAGAAAACAGTAGGTGTCTTTTTATGTTAAGGCATAGTAGATAGTCTACATGAAGCGCAACAATGCCTACCAATAAAGCCCTTTTAGTAGCACTGTCGTAACAACATATCTTTGATAAATGTTTTATACGAATCATCAATCGTTGTTTTGCCATATATGGCAATTATTTCTGGTAAATTAGTCTCCCCATGCGATGTCTATAGTGATAACACATAAAATGACATAAAAACCGTTAAAGCAAGTCTCTTGTCCAATTAAGGAGGTATTTAAATATTAGAGGTACTTAGCGTCGTGGCTCAATGGTGTTGCATTTCTACCGGAGGGAGCAGGTTTAAATCCGCTACGTAACCAATGTTTTTGATTTTCAGAATTATATGTACATTGTACGTTACCCGACGCTCTTACGGTGAAAACATCGTGAAGAACCTGCGCACATCTGCTAAGAGAATCAAAGGTGTGCGTGAAGTCGGCCAATCCGCACTGGCCCGCGTGGACGACTACAGCCTATACACTCGCGTACGGGTAGACTCGTGTCCTTCGGTTTTTAAAAATGTGCATAGCGTGCAGTCCACGGAATAGCGACGTGCGTGACGTGACAAACAGGGCCGCGTTATTAAACAAGTTAAAATTTAATGTTCTTGATTAATCCTTGGCGCTTGATTCAACCCGTCGAAGTTATTTTTTTTTGTGTTATTAACTAACGGAACTGATATCACTGTCAATAATAGTTTTACCAAAACAGAAGGACATGACAGCTCTGTTTCGCGCTTCGATAATAATAAGCACTTATGCTACTTGGACGACTTAGCTTCAAGCCTACTACTACTTACTTTTATTAAAACTGCAGTATTAATATAACTAGTAAGGTTTTTGTCGTTACGTCAATGTTTATCAACTCTTAGAAAAACCTCCACTGGTTATTCAAGAAGTTGAAATTTTATATTAATTTTACTATCTTATCAGTACATTATATTGCTGTTATTTGATCCAAAATGTTAAGTATCTAAGACAAGCTCACAACAAAACCCTTAATAGTGTGACCACGAGTAGTAAACAATTATGTTCATGATTTGTCATTGTTAAAAGCCGTGGTCGAAATATGTCAGCTGTTACATAGATTAATGTCTGATGTTATCATGAATCTTATCAACCGTATGACCCGGTTTAGGCGTGTTTTCTTAGAATTAACGCAGTTTCACCATCAGGGAAGTTACTCAACTTGCATACTATGTTAAATATGAAATGCAGTTAAGTTATAAGCGACTAACTTAACTAACAACAAAACAATGAAGAAAAGGCAGAAAATACCCATAACTTTTTAGCCACAGTATCTTTAGGCACTAGAGCAAGTTATTAAATTTAAAGATGTGACTTCGTAAGTAGGAACGTAAACATAAAATTTTGTGAGCATGAACATGTCTGCTTGTATTAGTCTGGTGTTTTCTACATATGAATATATATATTATTAACAAAAAATATATATGAGTATGTTTATCCGTTGTTAAGTTCCCTGATTACAGACTTAATCCTTAGATTGGGACTAGATGGTGCTGTGTGAATGTCGTATATGTATTTATTTTAATACTTTTAAATTCCTTGTTTTACTGAAAATGAACAGTCAAAAGAGACTGGATAAGAAAAGCAGACGATCAGAATTTCTGGCGCAAAATCGGAGTGACTTACGTCCAGCAGTGGATGCGATAGGTTGAAGAGAAAACAGAAAAAACAAAATTCAATCAATTTTCATTACTATATATAATTTAAGGATTTCTTATTAAATTTTTCTATCATCCTAAACAAATAGGTAAAAACAAAACCTTCATATTTGAAATACTAAACCAGTTTATCTTTTTTACAAATAAGCGGTGTCACGCATGTCAACGCGTTGCTCCGTCGATAGTGGGTGCGTATAATGCGTCTATCACAGCCCTGATAGCTCATTTATCACGGGAGACATCTACCACTGATGTGCCTAGTATTGGATGAGGTAGGGTTACCAAAATTTTTTTTAACTGGTTCATTGAATTAATGATATATTAAGAGAGTGACAGCTACAGACGCAAGCTTACCTCAGGGGCCTGTGGTACATCCTGTAGGATAACCCGTGACACCAACAGCATTTTTAAACTGACGATATTTTTGTAATCAATATTTTGTTTATATACATTACTAACTAAATAAAAATTATGTAACGATCTGGAGTCCAAAAATGAGCATATTTTTCCTATTTAAAAGACCGACTATGCATTTTCATGTCTTCTGGTATATTGCAAAAGAATATAGGTGGCAGTTTACCATCTCGTAAGCAGTTTGCTCATTTGCCTCAAAGCAAAACTGATGTTAGTAGACGTACATTTTATTGAACTGTAAGTGTTTTCTTTTTCAAGGAAAAAATGTGCAAACCTTAATAATCGGCTTTAAACTTCAATGCGACAGCCCTATTGGTGATGCGTATACTGAGCACCTATTTTTAGCAACACTTTTTCTCGAAATGGAAATTGAATGCTAAGGGGAAAGGTCTGAAGTACCTAGTGTAAACGTGCATTCGTAAGAGTGTACTGATGCTCTTTACGCAAGACGCTGGTAAGCTTCCTAATTAGTTACACTACCACTGTAATCAAAATAGTAAAAAGTGTGACTTGAATAAATAGATCATATTTTTATTTTTAATAAGAATGATTATTGCGTATATTCATTGGTAGACAGTTATTGAGGCAGTGTTCTATCATATTATGACGGTATGTTATGTTGTATGACCAAAGATAGTTATGTGTGCTGACATGTTATGGCGTAGAAAACTCGCCTTTAAAAGTAAGGGATACCCTACGGTTGTCCAACTTCAACGTTTGATCTGATGAAGAATGTAGGGGAAGGGGAAATTTGACTCAGAATTAGAAAAATATTAAGTATCTGAGTTAAGTGAATTAAGTTGAAGCTGTTTTATAAGAACAAACATAGAGTAGAATATAAACTATACAGTTAATTCCTTTTGGTTTGGTACCTCAAATATTGTTCCTACACAAATAAAATTAATTGCATAATTTATAGTTGGATCTAAATCAGCCATCATCTTACGTAATATTTAACAAACTTTACTGCCTCTTAGGGAAGTATGAGTCAAGAATTAGTCACTAAACTTAATCGAACTGGTCTATCGCTCTATTCATCTTATGGCAACTTGAATTACTGTGAGCTGACGCAGTTATTTGTACACAGTGGTTTGACAAAGAGTCGCTTTGTTCCCATTTGAAATGTGCAATGGCATTTTGTGGACGCAGCCGGTTAGTAATTTATGCAACTAGTAAATTAAACCACTGATTCATGACGAAGTTGAGGTGTCAGATTCTAAAAGTTTCGGGTTTAGTTTTTATGTACGCGCAAGCATGTGTGTTCCTATAGTACATTATCATCATCAGTTCATTATTACGTTCTCATCGAGGGTCACGTGCCTACCCGTAAAGGGTGTAAAGGTCTTAGTCGCTCACGCGGGCCCAGTGTAGATTGGCCGACTTTACGCAAAACCTTTAAATTTCTTCGAGGCCTGCGCAGGTTTCCTCATGATATTTTCCTTCACCGTTAGAGCGTGGGATAAACGTATATATAGTTCCGAAAATTGAAAAATACATTGGTATTTGATGGGATTCGAACCTACATCCTGCAAATCGTAAGGCAAGTTTTTGTCTAGTTATTTTTTAATCGTATAATGTTATGATGATGAAAAGACGAAACGGAAGGGTGGTGAATTCCTATTCTTTTTTAGGTACTCTTGTACTTTAAAGGATTTTTGCTGAAAATTTGTTGTTACCTAGGTTTGTTATAAATACAGTATTTCAACTTTTTTAAATACGTATGTACAACTTCAAAAAGTATGTTAAACCGTTATTTGGTACTCATGTTAATTAACAGGTTTAGGTCTAGATACCACCGTGTGTATGTTAGAGGAAATTTCCTTTATTTGAATACTGTTTTTGAGGATCGTTAATTATGCTTTTAACCGTCACAAATTAGTTTTTCCATTATCTGGATTTTAGCATGCTTAAGGACTACATATTATTTAAATAAATGCTTGGCCACTGTTTTGGTATCTTGTGAATCTAAAAATTCAATAACTGTGTTCTAAATTATTGTCAATAATAAAATAATAGTGACACGCCAGTAATTTATGCATGCATCATGCGTTAAAGATATGTAGTTCACTCACTTGCTCATTCATTCGTTCTTTTTGGCACTATTCAAAGAGCGATATACTCTTCTCATTAAAATGATATATGATATATGACTCAGTGGAACTATTCATATACGACTAACATAAGCATTCGGATAAAAATTTACCAATGAGCTATTATTTTGGTAGCTATTATATGATAATGAATTTTCATTGAAATAGACCTTACAATAAGTATAAACAGATGAGGCCTAGTATAGATACTACAGTTTCAATTGTTCGAGAATCACACAAAACTGCTACTGTACCTTAAATAACTAATTATCTCAAACCAGTTGCATTTTATTAGTTCTTAAATGTCTTATTTTTACTTGCGCCGGTTTACTTGCGTCAAATTTACGATTTCAAAAAAGCATTCCTAATCCTTTAAAGTTTTTACCTCTGAAATGTGTCAAATGTAAACAAGAACCCCCGCCTGTCAACAGGCGTCTTTGACGCGCGTCATTCACTCACTCAGTCTTGTCGGCGCGACGCGTCGCCTCCTCGTGTCGCGTGCGGGCACGATTTACAGCGGCAATTAGTTATGTGCGACGCACGACAAACGATGTCGGCTGACAAATGGTGCCCGGCCGCTGGCCTGGGTGCGAGACAGCCAGCCCGCAGACAATGAACGGCGAATACTTGCACCGTTCAATCATTCGGTCACGAATTAGGGATTGTAATTTTTCAGTTTGATACATAGCGAGTGCGAGTTAGGCGAGTGGAGTGCATACATCGTTTGAATTAAAAGTCAATTTAGAATTTCGGCAACGGTTCTGTCTAATGGAAATCTTGGTTCATTCAGCTGGGTTTCTCTTTCAAAATCCGATGCAAACAAATCCAGATATAGATAATTAATCACAGAGATAGCTACAATTAGAACTCTATCACCTTTACAGATAAGATATGACAATGAGATTGAAAAGTAAGAGATACAAGAAAACAATAAGAAATTGCATTGTATAGTACCTCAAAAGAAAAAAAACGATTATGTCTTGTCTCCCGTAGATGTACCGATCTTTTACAGCTCGGGATTTGTTCTTCGTTCACCAAGGGACATAATATTTGTGCTATAACGATGATGATGACTATTTCAAATGATGTAATGGAAGCAAAAGGTGAAATCTTTAGAAAGTAATAACTACGAACGATGGCGTTACGAGATTAATTGGGAGAGAAGATGGAAGAAATCGTATATTGCTTTAAATTATTTTCCTCTACGGTGTTTTGCAGTTGAGTATCGAGCAATAAAATAAGAAAGCGTATTTACAAGATGGGGTTTAGTCAAACTTACTGTTATTATAACGATTTCCTACCTTTTCTGGGTATGGTAAAGATGTCCAGTCCACTACTATTGGGTCAAGTCAACCTTACCAGCTCAGTATCTACAGCCTGCAGAATAGTAAGCTCAGCAGAAGGCTCTGGCAGCCGGAAAAATGCATAATTATGAACCAGCTCGGTGACGTTCACTCTGATAACCTATTTATTGGAGAGCCTTTATCGAGATTTATTTTGCAGCACATACGAAACAAATTGGCATTAATTCTTCATTATCTAAATCACTCCATTCGACTTGATCAATTACGTCAGTTTATGGAAGACTGCATAGTCTTATAGCTTTAGGTAACTAACTACAATATATGAGTATCTATACCTGACGTCGTTACACGCGTTACCATGTTCGATACAGCAATCGCATTAGCGTAAGACGCATTGGGTAGCATATGTAGCGGTACATTCATCGAACAGTAATCACGTCCTAAGTTTCATCTCGTGTCCGGGGTAGACGACTAGTGCTCTCCAATTAGCCAGAGCATGTAGCGGTCGCGACACGCCGGCTGATCCAGGATTACGCACCGACTGCACTAAACAGAGCCACAACAATGCGCCGTGCCTTTGAAGCCTGTCGCGGGATCAAAAGGCCTTGCCGGCCGGCTTACATTGTGGACTGGACGCAGACGAGCGACTGTTTTTGAAATAGTAATGGATAAAACCAAGTATAAGTCACTGTTTTGGTTTGATGGTGTAAAATTGATAAGCTAGAAAAAATGTTTGGCAGTATTTAAGCATTTTATAAAACATGCGATTTCATACATTATTTAAGATATAACTAATTGCACAAATGCAAATGCTTGCAAAATAAAATAACCTTCTTAATGTTCATAATTTTATTATAATTAATAATTTTTAAGTTTTGAGATTGCTCATCGACTACAATAAACAAAACCAATACAATGCAGGGCTCATGCCTTTGAAGGAATCGAACAGCCTTTCTGGCCGACTTCCATTTTGATCCTGAATGCACACGAGCAAATGACTTCCAGAATATCAATATAAACCAAATCAAAATGACAAATCAATGTCTATTTAAAAAAATATATTGCTTCTCGCACTATGTTTAAAATATTTTTTTTTTAAAGACGACCTAAAATACGTTTAGTATTATGTTGAAGAGAGTACAAGTTATAGATATATTTTTTTTAATGAGTCTGCAAAAACCTAAATATTTCTTTTATTAATATTGTAATTTATTGTTTTCTCAGTGCATTCAGTTGGTATTCGCAAGTGTGTTACGTGCCTATAACGTTAAACGCGAGTACTAGTATATGACCTGCGGAGTTAAGGGTTTACGGTTACCCGTTCTGGAGAACCGGCAGCGAATTGGTGTAAATATTGTATTGGGGTAAACATAATTTACCTTAAGATCTATCTTGCTAAAGGCGTGGTATCATCGGTTAATTACTCCCAGTTGAAGAGGGTTTCATTTGTTTGTTTGGATTCGGAACAACTTTTTTAGATATTTTTATTTATTAATTTTGGTTATTATGTTTTCATCGTTCCATCTGAATAGATTCGTTATTTTTTTTTCTTTCAAGGAATTGAAGTTTCTACAAAATCTTTTTATTTCATAAGCAGGCGAACGAGCAGGCGGTTTACCTGATGGTATGTTATACCGTCACCTATGGACACAACAATTCCTTGATACGCCTGACTATAACAGAGTGGCATTGAAGGAAACCAACAACTGGTATACAGTTGTTACTTGTTATTCTCCATCATGCCGCACTACGCCCGTCACCGGGACAACGGATGTTAGGTCTCTTATACCCGGGAATTTTACTAGCTACCGTGCCCTCATCCCGAAATACAAAAGATCATAACACTTCTATTTCACGGGACAATATATGACAGGCACAGCGGTGGTACCTACCTAGACCAGTCAGTACCAAGTCTAATACCCGTATTTAGTATGGGAACTTGAGCTGTTGTCGTTATATATTTTTTAACTTTATTTTTATTCATATGCGTTACCGTCCATGTAAAATTATAACTCTATAAGACCAACGATGCACAAAAAGGTGGAAGAAGAAAAATATAGGAAGAGAGGAGGAAAATATTGGGCCATCGCAACCTGACTTACTGGACGGAATCTAATGCAAAGCAGTGTTTCCCGTCGGTTTTCTGTTAGGCCGCTGTATAAACTGTACCCTAATTATATCATCCGTAGGCACTTATAACCTTATTGGCACAAATAACCTTATCATTGAATCTGACGACATGCTTGTCCTCGGCTTGTTTCCCAGTGCAATAAAACATTTCGTCATTTTTAACACCAAAAATAACCCTTTGATATTTCGTCGGGGCATTTAGAAGGCGGCGCCGGCGTCATCGCATGAAATATCTCTCAATTAATGAAAGCGGTAACAATTTTACTTGGACACATATCATCCTTTAAACTTATCATGAACACATGCCAGTTTACACTGGTTAATATAGGATATGGGCTATGTTTAGCGTAAGTCATTGTCAAATGGACCGTGGAGAGAACGAGTAATCAACATTCTCTGACATACGAGGCTTCCTTGCTCATTAGATATTTTGCATAGGCATATTTTAATAACTTAACTGGAAATCTTCGTGCAGAATATTTGTGGACTTCATGGAACTTAGTAATACACTGCCTCTTATGGAAGTTTTTAATGATATTAGGTGAAGTAACAAACTCTATTAAACCTTAAGAGTTGGTCTAAGGAACAAACATTCAGCAGAGAGCGGGTAGCAGCGCGTTCGAGTAGAACAAAACTTTTATAGTTACTACTTTAATACCGAGGATGTCCCGAGCCCAACTGTGAACTGTTCATCATCATCAGCTCATTAAAAGTCCCCACCGAGGGGCAAAAGCCTACGCGTGTATGGTGTATAGGCCTTAGGCGTCAAAATAGGTATGCGTTAATTACAGATAAAAGGTTAGGTTCGGTTGATGAAGCAACATAGCTGGCAACTGAAACGAGAAACTAATTTTGGGACAGGAATTTGTAAAACTTATAATTTCCGATGCTTTTGGCACTTATCGTCCTCTAATCAGGATATATTCATATAAATATTAGCAGAATGGGTAAAACAGATATTAATTTACCCGTATATTATATTTTTAATATTTCGAATACATTTCAAAGTAACTTTAATCGTCACCGACCCACCTAGCCACAAATAAGTATTTTGTAGTTTTCACTTACATCAACCATAAATCAACATAACTACGACAAAAGTCATTTAAAAATTGAACAAAATATTTCAAATAAATTAACTACGATAGTTATTACATCCACAGCTGGATAAGTTGAAGATATTCCTAAGGATTTCCAGATATTTGCATGCCGCGCTGGTTGAAAGCGTGATGGGTAATTTTGGAAGAACTTCCTTTAAAATACAACGCCATATAATGGCGGTTCATATCCTCATTTGAAAGCAACTTTGTAAACCGATTTAAGAATTCGACTTAAGTCGTTTTCTGGTTTGTAAATTACAGCAGAAAAATTGTATGTATATTTTAGGAAACCAAAATATTACGTAAATAAAAAGCATTAATGATAAGTTTGAGTTGCTTAAAGATTTACCTCCCAGCAAAACATTGTAGACCATTCCACAAGTTAGCATTATACAAATAAAAGTGCTCGTAACAATCACAAAAACGTCTTCGAGAACTGTATATTTGTAACATAAAATTTGTACCCCCTCTTTAGGGCAAACATGAGCAACGACACAATGATATACCATTACGAATGCTAACCGAGCGAGACTTAAAGCATCTAATTACAAAGCATATTCGAGATCCTCCTCGAATTCGTTTCGCGCGGTTCCTTAGCATTTTGTATGCACATTTGAGCCAGTGATCTGGAACTGTAAATATTTATGCAAACCTAAGCGTTTTGTGGGTATCTCTGTAGACAGGTGAATACGCTTTGGACATAGTATGCATCTTTTGCTTGATGTTATCGATACTTGAATTTTCACGCCCTGAAGTTGCGTATTCAAGTCAATGTTATGCAAATATATTTGCGTTGCTTATTTAACAATATTCACTTCCTGAATGATATTATGCTATCATGTATACATGTGAATATATTGCGTTCCGAAAAATAAAATATTATACAGTCCAAAATCATAAAAACTTTTTTAAATTATCAATTTAATTATGTTAATATTAATTTGCATAATATAATACATTTGATGATTTTCTTACAAAAATCTTTCTATTATTTTTTGGTGTTTTTAGGAGATGCATATTTTTATTTTTCGTTAACTATTCCGTATCAGGCACGGTCTTACGGAAGGAGATCCCCATACTTACCTGTATCGGAAGGCCTGTCCCTGCAAAATATAGTTATGCACCAATGGTATTGAACCATCAATTATATCAAATAGACAGATGCCGTTATAACTTCAATTTCAAAAAAGAAGAGGACGCTGGTCTATCGAGATACATCATTTAGCTTAAACGTTTTAATCAGAAGGCTACTTTCAGATAAAAAATAACCATATATGCAATAAATATGTCCTAGCTTGAATAAAAGATTAAAAAAGGTACGCAGTGTAACCAAGACAACAATTTTGTTCTGTAGAATAATATTGAAAAAAAAAACAACAAATTGCCTCACATTACTAATAACAATATTCACGCATAAATTGTGACAAGCATTGATACAGTCGTTTACAAAATGGTTTTATTAAGCGGAAAACACGCGCTTGGCAACATTTTATCTTGTTTCACAAATTGGGCCTCTGTTATTAAAGGAACAGACATCTTCAAATATACCCTACGCGAGTAATAAAAGCAGTAGTCAAAACATAATACGAATATTTTGCTCATATGTACTCTTGAATTTTTCTAACAACCGCTCTATGAGGGATCAAAGGAATTCTGCTCGGATGCCGGATATATTTAATTTATGTATTTTTTATAAGAAAATTACTATTTTGTTTATTTTACTATATGTATAAAAAGGCTCAAGCTATTATAATAAATATATATATGATAAGTTTCCTATAGAAAAAATTTGCTAACATATTATTTAAGAAATAGCTACTCACATATTTCTCTAAAAATTTGCCCTTAAATAAGCTAAAAAGTAATAAGTGGAATGAAACTTTTTAAACACAAGCGGTTGCATTTTTATTCCGAAGCACGTTACAAACATCTTTAGAACTAAGATGCCTAAATCAAAAGCATCAAAACGCTGCTGTCTGAGTAAGAACAAGCTAACTACTTCATCTCAAGACGTTAACTTATCCAACATTTTCCAAGAAAGCTTCAAGTTAGGGCAACAGTTGTTACATGTTACAAAAAGGTAATGTTAAAGGCTTGAAGCGAGGTAGAGAACACATCACAGGCTTTAGGAAAGCATTCAATAGAGATATAAACCCTACCACGCTATCTCGTTCGAATGTAATATTTCTCTAGTGAATGGAACGTATTTAACATTCAGTGACTATGGGCCTCCTTATCGAGAGCTTTTACTTTGCTGCAGTCCAAGGCTTGGCAGTTGAATCTGAGATAGGAGAAGGAAATTGTAATAAGAGAGTTCTTCTACTCCTTCTCAACTGATTATTTTATTCTTGATTTTTTATGTTACCGGCGTCGATATTATAATTATGACAATCATACCCTTATACTCGTATACATATATATGATGTTGAGCGTAGGTGAAGCATTCGTGTGCACTGTTGCCTTCCGATCTGGAGGATGCATGTACAAATCCCGCCATGCACCAGTGTCTCTTAAAATTATAGAAACTATATATATACGTTAATCCGACGTTCTTACAGTGAGGAAACATGCGCACGCTTGTGAAGGTATTCAAAGGTTGTGCGTGGAGGACGACTAAGGCCTATATACGCGTAGGTTCATGTCCCTCGGTGGGGACATAATGAGCTGATGATGATGGTTACTTTATCGCCTTACGGCACATGTGCACGCTTTGTGTTGCTAACAATAATTTTAATATCAAAAGTTGTCCCTTGCTACAACAATTTTATTTCCACTTCAAGCTTTGCTCTTGACAAAACTGTCTTGGCATTAGCTGAGTGGCCACCAATTTGGTAGCATTATAAGTATTTTTAATATTAAGGAATAATATGTTACAATTTTATTGCACTAAATAAATATTTTTATTTCTTTCTTTCTATCACAAAGTTTACAGGACAGTCATAACGCTCACTTGATGGTAAATGATACGCTCGACCGTGACAGAGTGGCTTTGAAGGAAATTTAACAACAATTTATTATAGACAATTATTATTCTCCATCAATGCAACACTGCGCCGTCACTCGTGGCAACAGGTATTAGGTCTCTAATGCTCGGTAATTTTAATAGCTACAGTGCTCTCATCCCAACACTAAAGTCCGATTACCGAGGTTACCGGCAAGTTTTAATATTTATTAAAGGAATATTGAAAATGATATACAGAATGCTACTAAAGGAGACTAAATTCAATGTTTTATTTTATGTATCAATTCCATTTCCAATCAATATTTAAATTTCACAGATAAGTATATGAAAATAGTGAAAAACACAGTTAAATTTAACCAGCATGTAACCAAGACCTCACAAGATGTTTGTAAGTCAAATAACTTTCAAGACCTATTCATGTACATGGAAACGTGATCTTATTTTAGACCTTAATACCTTGTGCAGGTTAAACAGTTTATTTTACAGAATAAAAACAAGCTAAGGCGCATACGAGCTAATCTCTTGTGAATACATTTTGCCATTTCTTCGAGTTGGATGTTACATTTAAACTTTGCAAGGGGAAACGGGAATCTTTTTTTACAGAAAACTGCAGCAAAATAATTTAGATGAGTGCGTTTGTGTTTGTCTTAATAAATATTAGGCATTTTTAGTAGTAAAGAATGATTAATGAATTTTTGAAAGTTTAAAAAAATATTTTTGAAGAAACTGTTCAATATAAAAAATATTGAACATTTCTTCAGAAATAAAATTTGAATAAAGATATGTAAAAATCCACCAATATTCACACCGTAACATTGAGTTTAAATTCAAGCCAGAAGCTGAACTAAACAACGAATCTTCATCACTTTCAAATCCGCATTGGGACTTTACAGTGCATTACGGCCTTTCTCCCCATAGCAACGCTGTGCAGAAAGATCCGTGCCCTGCAGTGGACAGTTATACTCTTATGATAATATCGAATAATATTCATTTGTAACGTATCAATTCAAGGGTTTAATGATTTTCAACATGAAACTACATATAAATACATTCCTTAATGTTATATCAATTTCAATATCGAGTTATTTTCACATGTATCACATAGTAATGCCACGAAAGGAGCATCTTAAGGCCTTTGACGACAAACTGCACTCGAGGCTACAATCGATAGACAATGGATTATTTGGCTTTTGTTCACAAATCGTAAAGCTGCAGTCTGTCTTAGCAGTTCTTTGAAAATGTTCTTACCCACTGAAATGCTTTGTATAGACTAACATCTTTATACCGACGCTTTTGTATCGAGTAATACTTTGATAAATAATAGCTTGGCTTTTCAACGCCCTGTTTAGTGTGTACAATCTTAGCAGTGTAACTAGGAAGTAGATAAGTTTTTAATTTACGAGTAGACATTGTTTGCTTTTATTAAAAGCATGAAACTAGTAAAAATAATAACTAAATATCTCATTTAAATAAGCTGTTGTTTTCATCACCTTAGGGTTAATCGGTACATTTAGTCGTGTTACATAAAACGTATATAAAATTCGGATCAACAGCAAGAGCGTCATTTGTCTTCTTGTCGTGTTACACTATAAACTTTTTATTAATTTTGCAACTTAAGATACGAAATTTGCGGACCAGACACGTTTGTCGCAGTACCGATGTTGGATCAAACGAAGTCTCAAGTGAAGACCGTATCTTGGCAAGGGAAGCGTAGGACACCCTCCGCCCCGATGGAGCGAATAATTGTGAAAGGTCGCTGTTGGAGGCTGGGTGTGTCCTAATTTTGTTATAGACTTTTTATGAAAAAAATTTAGCCAGTATTTATAAAGTCTGTAATTAATCAGAGCCAGTACAAATCAATATTGTGATTTTTTTACGTACGATGTAACCAGTAGGCTTAGAAATATCTGTTTCACATTGTAGGCATGTGGGTACCTATAATGTCATAAACAAGTGGAGCATTCAACCGCATCCTAACAATCGACCATTTCCCCTGCCAATAAGATAACTCTCAGGAGAAATAAAATTGGCTCATTTGCGACACCAATGCAATACGTTTAATTCGTTACGCAGCAACCCCCCGATGATTAAGATCGAGGCGTTTGGGATTAAAAGAAAATTAAACGTTCAGTTGTCAACCCCACGAAACGAAAAACCAAACTAACTTAGGTGTGCGTATAGCGAGTTCATTATGTACAAACAGTTAGAAGCCAATTCAGTGAATGTAATGGTGGAAATAAGTTGGAACATCACCACGGTCGGTGTAAAACTGATTCTAGCCCTCAAGAATTTATTCCACGTTTGGGGCGTTCCTTTGGTAACGGCTGCTGATTGTAAAGCTTAATTAAACTGCATTATGCCGGATCTGTGCAATTTCATCGAGTACTCAAGGCGAATACGGACGAGGACTTTGGCTTTCGGCGCAGTTTAAATGCTCTTGATAAATTTTGAATGGATTCTTTGTTGTGATTGTCTGAACAAAATCAGTGTTCTAAGTCTGTTGAGGATTTTCTAAATGTATTGTATGCGAAGTTATTTAATTAACATCTTTAAACATAAATTAATAAGCAGACAACCAAGCTGGTAATGGAAATGGCAATAACTGTCGTCTAATATACAACAATATATATACTAGGTGGTAGATTCAATATTGAGTTGTCTATGTAGGTATCACTGCAGTGCCAGATATGTTCCGTGAATAGGAAAATTGTCTGTGTTTCGGATGAGGGCACTGTAGCTAGTAAAATTACCGAGTATATCAACTGACGTCTCGAGTGACAAGCGCAAAGCAGTGTTGATGAAACATAATAACTACGTACTGTTATTAATTTTCTTCAACACTGTATCCGACATGTGCATGCAGTGGCGTGCACAGAGAATATGAGTAGGGTATGCAAAGTGAGTGACACTAATCACAGAAACAATAATAATTTACATTATTGTCGAATTAATTGTTGTTAACAGCAAATCGCCTATGGTTTCAAATCTGTAGAGTAAAATGGGCTAATAAGTGGGAATCATTTCATATGTTGGTGATTTTCCGGGTTGTCTGGATCCTCAGGGTATGCATTGCTTATTTGCATATATATAGTGTGCACGCCACTGTGTGCATGGTCAGTCCGAATCGTTCACTTAAAACAGAAACAAAATATCCCAATGAAAAGACAAAAAACAATGCAGTATCTCTTATATTACTATTTACCACTTTAAGATCAGCGAACTAAATATTGTGCTAGTCAGTTAACGGAGTTTTAGCTAGTGGATGGCAGATATGTTTAAATTATTCCTACCTCATATTACAAAAAATATGTTAAATTTAAAGAACCATCCAAGTACTAGTATTAAGGCTATTAAATTCTACTGCAGTGTAGCCTGTCATGTGAAAAATTTGTCAACGTATATTTCCCATAAGCGCCCAATATCCTTACAAACCGTCTTAAAGCCTGTACTTAGGAAAGAATGGTGATCCCAAGATAAGGTCCCATTGAAGCTCACTATCAATCATAGTTTAGCGGTTCTGTATCAATAGCGGAAACTTGCATAGTCATCTGCCTTTCAGAGTCTTACCCGGTGGAGAGGATGCGTCAATCATTCGATTTGGGGTGCCTCGGGATGAAGAAGGGTAAACTTCTTTTTACCTTTATATTTTCTTGTTAGCTTTTCTATCGATTTATCAAAGTAAATTTCGATGAGAGTAATTAGAAATTACATCTTAATCAAATCAGAATAATCATAAATAACCACTGAAATTTACAAACTAAGCATCTAGCCTGTAATATAAGTACTCAACACAATAGTACTAATACTTTTTTTAAATACATAAATAAAACATACAAAACATCCAGGCCAATACAAACAAACAGCCATGTATATGCACACAAATGTTTGTACTGTACACATAACTAAGCACATTTTATTAAAAATCCATTTACATTTACGGCTTACTTGATTGATACTGCAGTTACTATTTAAGGTCATACACAGGTTGACAAATAAAAATTAAATAAAAGTAGCAAGGTAATACAAGTAAACAGAAAAGAAAACGAACATTTGATTTCAAGAATTCATCCAATCCATGAAAAAAATATATTATACTGCTCACAAAAATATGACGTTAGTGATAACGTGAACGGCCAGCTTTAACTGAATCCATTGAATCAAAACTAATTTAACGAAATATGTCGAGTTCTTATTAAACTAATTTATCTCTCGCGTCGCTTCAAAAACTTATTTCATATCTTTGTTCGCAAATCTATTTAAATTATATTATTATAAAAGTAAAGAATAAAATACATGGTCCCACAGGTCACTAAAGCGATCCTTTAAATAAGTTTAGGTCGTTAGTGACTCCTAATAAATAATGAATCAATGTAGCAAATAGTCAATTACCCTTTATACAGGTCACCCATACAAATGAAAATATATCTAAAAATTACCAAAAGTAAAAAATATTTACAATGTTTTATTATTTATTATACGTTGCGTATGCTTTACTAAATAAAATAAAATATGAAATTAATAAAAAAAAACATTAAGATTCGATTCCCATGAAATAAAAAAATATCAGCTTTTGCCAAATGCAAGTCATGTATGCTCAAAAGTCCTCTACAAGAATAAATGGAATAGTAACTTTTCTCAGAAAGGGGTCGAAGCAAAATTGAATGTGATATGATTTATATTTAATATTTTCTTTGTCTGAGATTAAAATAAAACAAATTTAATATTACGGTGATATAAACTGAGTTTGATTTGTGATTTAGTGTACCGAACTAGTAAATCAAATTACTTAATACCTCCTATCTACACCAGCAATTTTTTTTATTGCATTATGTTAACGGTTATATTTTGAAATATTTTTTTGTACCATATAAATTTAATGTAAAATTCTTTTAAATATTCCGTATTCATTACCACATGCTTAAATAAACATATTACAAATCTTTCTGAATTTTGTATTTTGAAATATAATTGAACTAAGAATTGTTCCTATCCTCTGAAGGCTCTGAACACAGATTTCCCAATACAGGAGATGGGGCAAGCCGCGTTTTTAAGTGCGACAAATGTAAGCTCAACGAGCATACACTGGCTGCCAGTTTACGCTCTGTGTAAGTCGCGTCCAGACGCACGCATTTTAGAAGAAAATACCGTTTATTTTCCAAAATGCCGTCCTGTGCAATAGTAACATGCCATCATCGCAGTGATTTAGTAAATTTAGCAAATAATGGAATAACTTTTCACAGGTAAGAACCGAAAACTTTGATTTATATAATTAAAAAAGGATATTTAAACGAATCGTCCGTTTTTTATTCATGAAAACATATCAATGTAAATTCTTTGTAACGATCTCGGTAGTTATATTACAATGCGGCTGTGCTAACTGTTCGTCGGTTCGCAATTCATAATATGCGCGCAATGGTTAGCGAACATTACTCGTGTTCCACTAGAACCATTATTCGGTAGTACGGCCCCTGACCGCGTCCGTTGGTACAAACGCCTAGTGAGAACCATTTTATCGACCCACCTATCGATATATTCGTATGCAGTCTTGTATGGAAGCGGAAGGTTTTTGTTTATTATTTTACGTTTGTATTTTTTTATATCCTCGATTCTACTAACAGTATTTAAGAAATATTTTGAGGCTATTTTATTTATATAAAGTTATTTTATATCTTTTATTCGATATTTAAGTTTTGTTTAAAAACATAAGTACATAATAAGCGAACAAAGTTGATAAGAATCACGACGGCTATTGGCTTTTTATCAATGGTGACTGTGAACACGCCACGGCCATTTTTAATTTGTGAATGTGGTTGTAAGGATTTTATAAAATAATGAACAAATAGTGATTTATTTTATAACTTTTTAACATTTATCATTATATTATGTCTGCCCTTTTCTGAAGCTATTCTATAGTAATAGTATCTAATATTTAAGGTTCCCAGAAGATCAGCGTTGTAAGTTTTACGTTTATTATAACATGGAATAAGTAACCCTTTACAAGACAAATATTTATGTTAATTTTACCATATCTACTCGTACATACTCGTATCTGCATTGGGTGTTGCTATTTAAAAAAATATATGTTTTCATTCTAAACATTATCTCTTGAAATGTAATTAAAATTTACTTTCGCTGTATTGATTTTTAGCGATGATATGATATACATACGTCGATCGATAATTATAGTTCTAATAAAATGAATAAAGCTACGCGGCTTAATAATATTGTTTAAATAATATTATTAAAGTTCCTCAACATTATTAATACACCAATAATATATTTCATTTAAAATTAACATTTATTTCACGTAACCCAAAATTAACAGTAGGATTTTTATTTTGAATCTTCGTGCAGGTAATAGAAAAGTATCGACATCTATCGATATAACGCTTCCCCGCATGGATCACCGCGTTCAAGGTGTCCGTGATTGGGTAAACATTGACCAATGACGAGTAATATTATTAAGTGTAAGTATTTTTAATGTGTGTGTGTAAGTTGAAATTGCGACATTGGGTCTTCTTATAAACTTAGCGACTCGTCCGGTCTAATTGTTATTCGATGTCTGTGGCTCTGAATAATTTAATTTAGTTTAATTAAGTATTCAAAAATGATTTTAATGTTTATGTTCGTATAAGTAGTTGAAATAATGAATGAAGGGAAATACCATTATTCATTATTTATTAATAAATATTGTTAAAAATTTTCAAATGTTATTTAAAAATTTATATCATAATAGTCGTATGATTTGCCAGTATGATTTCAATATAATAACAGCTTAAAAACTATAAAATCACGACTCAATAGTAGCTGCCAAGAGGCTGTGACAGGGCTGTTTAAGATGATACCTCATTAAGTGTCGACCCACGCCGCGCTTGCAAATATTTAACTTACACTTCAAACCTGTATACACAAATATGCTCCAATTCTTACAAATTATTTGCTTAGAAGACCTCGAAAGGAGTGTTGGGAATTTAATAGACCTTTAGCTGTGGATATAATTCTATTATGGCTACGAAAACACTTGATTTTATCGAAAAAAGTCTTCGAAGCGGTTGCTATATAATTATGTGACAAAAAAACTAAATATGTATTTTTAAGGTAACTGTTTTACACATTTTTAAATTGATACCTCTGGTAGCAGCAGTTTGATGTAGCAAAAACATGGTAAAAATGTAAATGTTGCACTTGTGAAGCAAAACACAAAATTGACCTTTATCTGAATAAACAAAGCGTTCATTAACTGTCATTAAATAACCATCTCAAAAATACATTACATTTATAATTCACAAATAGAACCGAATGTGGCGATATTCAAGGCGTAATCTATGCTTTATCTTCTTAATACCTTTTTTCCCTAAGCTCTGTTTGGAATACATTTTCTCTTAACAACACATTTACATGATAAGCGGATCTTAATGACGTAGTTATACAACTTACAAACTTATGACAGATTTATAATATCTTTATCGACGGAACACACCTTTTTAATTTTGTAACCAACTTACCGTTTTATGGTTCAGAGACAGTAATTTCTTTTATCGCGTCATCTAGCGAGTTAAAATGCAGTTATCATTTTATTGTTACAGCAATTTGTTACCTTTTAAAACTAATTTTGTTAGATTGTGAATAGCAAGTAGAGTTAATTAGATGAATAACGATCCCAACATGAGACATGTTGAGAATTTACGCAGTTATGACTGTTATGAGTTTTCTGTATTGTAATAATACCACGTGGTGAAAAACACAGTTAATTTATTTTTATTCGCAGCTTTTATTCAATCCAAACACAACTGATATTAATAAGATGGGACCAAATTCAAATTTCGTCTTACTTAAATGGGAGTCAATGATTATTGCATTAAACTGGAATTAATATTTATTACACAACTTTCCATAAGAAGAACCTCTTACTTGTTATTTTCGTATTTTATGCATAAAATAAAAAAAATATTAATATCAAGGATGTCAAACTCCTGTACCAGGCATACTAATAAAAAACCTGATTTTTCAATTAATTGCTCGAAACACCATATAAGGGTAATTTTATTATAACCAATATTGCAAAATAGACAGAATGGTGTGAAACATAATATTAGTACTAATAAAGAACGTGATATTTGGCACCTATGTGACCACAAGACCGTAAAAAGTGACAGTGACGCAATTGCGGTTAGAAGCTTAAAGATACTGTCTCTGTGTCATAAGCTTGATTCAAAGATCAATGTTGAGTCCCTAGGCAGAGCCTTTTATTATTTTGATTTAATATTAGCTTTTAAGTGCGACTTTGTGCGCTTGGAATAGATTTTTTTTATGTGGTTTGTGTACAAGACGGTCAGGATGCTCACTTGATGCTAAGCGTCCATGCCTTAATCATTTACTGCGCTTAATTATTTATGTAAAGCCGCAGATTCTCTTAGCTTTTTTACCAAAGCTTCATTGAAAGTACAACTGTAACTATGGAAGAAATAAGTGGCACTAAGGTCAGATAGGTCATTGAACTCAAATGACCTTGTATACGAACTGCTTCAGATAAATAGAACAAAGAAATCGTCAGAGCCAAAACTATTATCGTATTTCACTTCTATAGCTGCATAGTGTTTGACCCGGTGAACTATCCGGATGCAGATTTTATAATCAATTTTATGACTGGCGGTATGGTGAGCGCAACCGCAAGAATGTGTACATCACGGCTCGTTAGTCATGGGTCTTCCAATTCAATATCTACGGTAGACCTGCGGTTTAGGGTTGACTATTGTTAAGGCGTTTATTTTTTATAAACGACTCATCTTGTGTAATGGTTGAGACGTCAGCTATTATACCAAGGGCTCCGAGTTCGATCTCGGGCAGAACAAACATTTGTGTGCATGAACATTTGAACATGTCTGTTTGTATTAGTCTGGGTGTTTTCTATGTGTATTATGTATTGTATTAATATGTATGTTAAGTATCCATATTGCAGGCTAATTGCTTAGTTTGAGGCTAGATGGCGATGTGTGAATGTCAGTGGATATATATTTCTTATTATTATTATTTATAGATTGTACTAGGTATTAGACTCGGTACCAGACATCGTCCTGTAAAATAGGACTTTAACTTTTTTGTTTTGCACTTCCGTGTTTCAGGAGGAGGGCACTGAAGCTAGAAAAAATACCGCTGACGGAAAATCATATCTACCTACAGATTTCTTTGAACAGTGCATCTGTCATGGTCAGGCGTATCACTACCCACCAGGGGAACGGACTGAACTTCCCGCTCACTAAATGAAAAAAAAAATGTATTCAGAAACAAATTGTTATATTTGTTTCTGAATACATTTTTTTTGTATGGGAGTCTCTTTTAAAAGATACAATAATCTGCTATTATACACTGAATATGCCAAAATCGAAGCCACGTTGGAGTTGCTAAATTGTGACGTTACAAGTCACAATATGAAGTCATTTCATTGCCTGTGTCATCCAGCATTCCAGACTATGAGAAAGAGGCAGTCGATCTTATGCACGATATTTAACTAATGCAAATTGTACACTGTAAGTTCCTTTAAAAATTCAAAATAACTAGAACAAAATTAATATTACGCTAATTTTATTAAAAATAATAATAAACATCAGAACTGCCACAAACTAAAATAAATAATCAGACATTAACCAGACAAATGGTATAACAGCGTGACCGATATGACAGCCCTGTTAAGGCGGGGTCGGCTTTGTAAGCGATTATGTTTGCTCAAGCCTTTTTGCGGTAACCCGTTGCTAATTTGTACATATAGCTCGAAACGAATTTCGTAGAATAGATTCCTACAATGCCGTATCGGTGCGAAATGTGTGGCGCTAGTGTTGCGAATGTAGGGTGCTACTTCACTAGGGCTCTTTCATTTCATGCGTGCCGGGTACACGACTGCTCATTATTTTGTCAACTGGTTCATTTTATATACAATATTTTCGTATGGAGCTAACGAGTTATGAAATGGTGACGACGTTTTGGCAAAAGTAGCATAGGATCTGCAGTCCAGATACCTAGCGAAAAAAGAGAGATATATATATCCAACAATAGGCTGCTACAGGTTGAAGTCGATGAAGACAGATATACTTTTATATGGGCGAGCCATGCCTGAGCACTTAAAAGTCGGTTCACAGAAAACCAGCGTAGAAAAAACGTTTTACGTTTTTCGTTTTCGTTGTGCTTTTCCAAAAGGTTACCAAACCCCAAAACCCCGTCCTGTTTCCTTTTCTTTCTTCATTTCAAATTCAAGTCACAAATTCAAGTCAAGTTCACGTCCCATTTTAGGACATCCTTAGACTCGTTTAATTTTGAGCTTGGAGCCAGATACGGTGAAGCTTTGAAAGCTACCCGCGGCCAACAGCGATAATTCATTCCTAAAAAGAAATGTAATTGGTACAGTAATATGCGGTTTTATATTTTTACATAGCAAATTGATACTGCAATTTTATTGATTTGAATATACAATTATTGAAATCAAATAAATATTAATCATGAAATAAAAATTAAAAAGTACTTTGAAAGATGTTTTTTTCTTAAATCGTATTCCAGTGAGAAAGGATACCTACATTGAGTCACAAATTAAAGGGTTACGCTGTGGCCGTTTTAATACAGACTCCGGCCTAGTTCGCGGTCTTTATGTTTGCCTTGTGAAATAATAAAATGAGGATCAGAGATAAGCGGCTAGTTTTTATTGCGAGGAAATATTTTGTGTTAGTCAAACAAATCGTTATTTTAGACATGGGTTTTTGCGGTAATGGTTTTTATATACAACGCGTGTTAAGTTTAATCTTTGGTATTCATCTAAAAGTAAACAAGTCCAGTTTTTTGGTTATATCATCGTACAAAATTGTAGTAATATAGGTCGTCTTCGTCTAAGAGTGGCGGAAATACTGGAAAAGTTAAGTTTGCCACTGCAATGTGGTCATTCGTATTAAAATGGTTATATCATCATCAGCTCATTATACGTCACCACCGAGGGGCACGAGTCTTTCCGTATAGGCCTCAGTCGTCCACGCGGGCCCAGTGCGGATTAGCCGACTTCACGCAAAACCTTTGAATTTCATTGTAGGTGTACGCAGGTTTTCTCACGATGTTTTCTTTCAGCATAAGAGCGTCAAATAAACGTAAATATTATTACTACTAATTTAACACGTTTTACACCGCTATGCTTTGCTTGATGTTTTGCCTAGACGATGCACCTAGGAGCAGGCTTGTCTAACCATTTAATTTTTATAAATGAAAATGAATGAAAATGAAAATGAAAAGTGTTTATTCAGTTTAGGTCCTTAAAGAACACTTATGAATGTCAAATGAAGCTACCACTGGTTCGGGAGGTAGTTTCCACTGAGAAGAAAACCAGCAAGAAACTCAGTAGTTACTACATAAATATCTTCGCAAGTATACTGAAAGGTGTGTGTTAATTGTGTTGTGTGTGTGTTTTGGGAATGAACACGTTAACAATTATATTATAACAACTTTACAAATAGTTTGTCTTTATCACCCTTTAAGACAGATAGGCATATTATGAAAATATAAGTAAATTGTTTAATTTACTAATATTCTATAGTAATATTTTGATGAACATCCAAACTTGTTTGGTCATCGTAATTTCATTTTGAAAATAAAATTATGTGCTGCTGGATTGATAGTTATCAACTATAAATTTATAATTCCGTCAGTAAAAATATTATTAAAATATCCACCTACGTAAATCATAAAACAAACATTATAAATCAGCATAATTTAAATACCGAAAAGACTTTGTGATTTTCTATATAAATTAACTACCTATCTGTCCTCAGATTTAAATATTTGATGCGAAGATATTTATGTTCGTTGGTCGCCTTAATTGCCTGTCGATTGCGGTAATCTATTCGATATTCATATTGATTGCTGGTAATTAAACTTAATAGAACTAATAATAATATTGCAGAATAAAAAACAGATATCTTTTCGGCTTACTAATGTTTAGACACTTCATTAGATCTTTTTTGTTATTTTCCTTGCATGGTCGCATTGTAGTATGCTCGTGCTTTTGATTTTTTACCTTTTTGATGACGCCTTCAGTTCAAAATATCAATGAATAATTGTATGTCATAAATATAACATCTGTCGACGTATGTGTCAAAAAGCTCGGAGAATATTCGGTTGATATTTCTTTGTGATTGTGCATCTAATTAGTTTATTGGTTATCTAAGAGTACGTTTCATATTTGTCATATTTTGTTTCAAGTACTTTTTGGTATTGTGTTTTGATGTTTTAATTTTTATGAAATTAATAAGATTTATTTATTTATTCAATAGTTTAACACTAGGTACATTTTAAATAATCTATCAAACTGAACATGCAGTTTGTCAGTGACAATTCTCGTTTTATTATCAAGATTGTGGAATATGATTAAAGACTTGAATTCTTTCAATGGTACGAGGATCTATTATTATCTCGTATTACTACTATGTAAGTATGAACTTGTTAATTGATTATTATATCTTAGTATTTTATTTAAAAATAATTTTATTTTTATGTTAATTTTATATACTTATACATTTTATAGAGTATCAAACTCCGGATAACGTTTCAACATGTAGCGACATCTTTTGAGCCATTGATGTATTACATGCATACGTAGTTGCCACAGAGTAGAGCTTTTTTTTCTCGCCCTGCTTGACGGCGATTAAATCGTAGGTCGTTGGTAACTATAATAAAATGCATTCTGTAAAATGAGTTCTTTTTAATTTTTTTGAGAGAACGACTTTTTTTTTAATTAAAGTAATATTTGGGTAACTATGCGACAAATACGAGTAAAAGCTTTAAAATTACTATGACATGGTATAATGATGTTGGTGAGGACTGTAAGGACAAGCAAATATTGTGTTTTTTTGTTTACTCGTAAAATAACTTGTTGATATAATGAGGTGCTAAATGTTATCTTTTTGAAGAATCAATATCTACACAACTACTATACTGTTTATGTGTCAATCAAGGGCTATCACAGGTCTTTAACATACAAAGAAAGGCACAGATCTTTTTACAGCTTGGTTACGGGAATATTAGGTCAAAATCTACTAAGTGGGCCCAACGTGGGTTCGTCGATTAAATGATGTCTACAATTTCTAATTTTCTGCTTTCTTTTCTACTACAATCTAACTTAATCAAAGGCAGTAGCTTGAACCAAATGCTTTAGGTTTTATCCGGAGCACTTGTGTTGTTCAACTTACGCTATGACTTCTACGGCATCGAGCCCTTTTATGGATCCTAACTCTAAGACCCAGTGTAAAATTTCGTACGAAGACGAAACAGTCATCATATGACGACACTGAGTAAGCGTAACACTGAGTTCATTATTCTTCATGATTCCCAATGGGAATCATGAACGTTATAGTGAGTCGTCAATGATAACCTCCTCTTGAACTTATATCCTGATTATTATTAAAGTATACCGATAACGTTTGACAAAATGTTCATTAAGTTATTCGTGACCTGAGTGTAATTTAAAAGGTTACATGAGTTACTACAACGAGTCTTTGATAAAAATGAGTTATTCAAGTATTCAGTCAATAGTATTCTCAGTTAGTTGTATACATACATAAAAAGGTCGTGTAAAGGCGGCTTACACCCGGCTTTAATGTCTAAAAGTGATTCAGACCACTCTTAAGAAAAATATTGTGTATGTGCATATTACCTATAAGTTGATCCTTAAAAACAACCAAATTGGTTGCCACACAGCTAATAAAATATCCACTGATAAATAAATAAAAATCCACTGACATTCACACAGCGCCATCTAGCCCCAAGTTAAGCGTGAAGCCTGTATTATACTAAACAACGGATAAACATACTTATATATTTTTTTTGTAAATACATACATACATAGAAACACCCAGACCATTACGAACAGACATGTTCGTGCAAACAAATGTTTGTACTGCCCGGGGATCGAACCCGGAGCCCTTGGTGTTGCAGTCGACGTTTTAACCGCTACACCAAAAGGGTCGTCAAATGCCAAGATAATATTGTCAAGGCGCTGATTTGCAGTGGCATCAATGTAGTTTTGGTTGAAATATTTATATGCTAAGAGCTACTCGGAATTCGCCTGATATTCGGAATGCCAACTAAGTATAATACTTCTATCGCATAATCCTTTCAGGGGGACGAACACAAAATGTCGCTCAGCATTAATTAGGGCGATTAGTCCATTCGTGATTGAGGGTTAATGGCTGTTTACGCTGACCCGTTCGTCATACATTTGCCAATGTAATTAAAAGTACACATCCGCAAATTGGAGAGCATTCGTGATCAGGTGCTTTGTTGTGTACCCAATGTTTGTTGTGGAAAATTAAAGTTATGCAGCATCACATTGGCTATATTAATTGGTTCATTATTGTGATGATGCGATGGAATTAATTGCACACACGCAGGATTTATCTAAAATTTATATTCATATTTTTAACTGAACCTATCGTCATCATCAGCTCATTATACGTCCCCACGAAGAGGCACGAGGCTACCCGTATAAGGTGTTTAGGCCTCAGCCATCCACGCGGGCCCAGTGCGTACTGGTCGACTTCACGCACAAACTTTGAATTTATTCGTAGGCGTGCCCAGGTTTCCTCACAATGTTAAGTTATTATTATTATACGTTATCCGATGCTCTTATGTGTCACCGTTAGAGCGTCGGATAACGTAGGCACATATATTTCAAAAAATTCGAATGCTCACGCCAACGATAGGATTCAAAGGTTGTGCATGAAGTCGTCCAACCCGCTCTGGGCCAGCGTGGACGACAAAGGCCTAATCACCCTATACGGGTAGGCTGGTGCCCCTCCATGGGGACGTTTAACGAGCTGATGATGATGAAAAAAATCAAAGTAATTGTTAATAAAATTGTGACTGACAGAGATTAATTTATTTAAAAGGATTTGATTGGATTAGGTACGGAATTGTATATTAATGTATGTGACGTAAGTTGTAAACGTGTTAGCTTGTAGGTTATAAAGTGGATATGGAGAGAAAAACGCTTGGATACAATATTTCCAATTTCGAAATCCTGAACTCGAGACCGAGTTGCGAGTAGGGTAGCTTTAGTCCCTTACAAGCTTTAATCTTTTGTTTACATTTCCTTGACCCTCTCAGAACCCGTAATAAGACGCTTACTCTAATTACGTTCGGCCGTCGAGTCCACTCGACTCCAAATGTCCACTTGATCACTTAAATTCATCAGGATCCCGTTTCAAAGGAAGCTCCCTGAGCAGTCACTTGATACCTCAGGCCTATTCAAGTATTAAATGCGAAATAATGCTCCTTTAAATTTTGCTAGTTTATAGCATCAATAGTTGTTTTAAGGTGTTTGCATAAAACGTTCATTATTTCTTGAATATTCTATTATTTTTAAAGAAATTCTTGCAATATAACGTACAGGGCATTTAATGACATAACATAATTCGATTGTGTTAATATTTTCAGCCACGTGCTGCCGCACGTTTTATAAGGTTGTCCATGCATTAATGGCAAATTTTGGTTTTACAAATGAACAATAGTAAAATCATAATTCTATATTGTACTCGTAGTATCTCATAAAAGATCTTTAAAGATATTTTAAGTTTGCTGACGAAAATACGAACGTCTGAATAGGAACCGGTTGACAACTACTACAACCACGGAACCAGAATAAAGATTAGGTTACATGCACATGTTTCGATATTAGTAATAATGAGAGTGTGGGCAATAATGCTTCAGTAAAAATTTAATGATAGCATTACAGTTAGGAAGATGACATTAAATGACTTGAGTATGAATAGAGTATTTTTTTAAAATTTTGAAATAACTTTAATTTAGTATGCATATCATATCATATGGAATACTCGGAATCTAGTATCATACAAAATATTTAAAACTTCTAACATAGTGCTCTTCGTCAAGCTTAAATAAAAAATAATATTTAATATAATAACTGAATTATATTTCTTATTAAAACAGAATTGTAACAAACATACCGTTATATTTATGAATTTGGTCCCATTTACGTAGCACTATTTTTTATATTTAAGGTCCTTGTTATATGTTTAATCACGAATGTGTGTAAATATATATATACATTTCAGTATTATATATGACTTACAAAAAATACGAGCAGTATTTTAATCATAGAAAAACGAAGTAAGTTTAAACGTAATGCGTCACACTGAAATAAATATACATATAATATACTAATTTTCATAGGTAGTTGTAGAAATATATTATTTATTATTTTACTTATAAATATTATGAGTATAATATTATATACGTTATTTTAATAAACTAAGAATTTTTGAACGAAACAGTTTTTAATTACATATACCGAGAAAGATAACTCATTGATTTATTGGTAACAACGTTGTCTAGGGCGGCGATAGCATTTGTAATTTACGATGTTTGTTGATAAATGCATTTTAATTGTTTATTTAGACATTTTAATCGTGGTCGAAATGCTCGTGCGCGTTGTACAAATGAGTTATATCTTGAGGAAATTGATAGTGATTTATTTTTGAATTTACTCTCTCTAATTATAAGAGACGACCTAATAACGAGGCAATATTAAGCATTTTAAATCATAACTGATTAAGACATTGGGATGTTGAAAGGTTCATAAAATACGACGTAAGTTTTATTAAAACAAGCATTTTTCTTTTGATCTTGTTTCAGCGTATCGTTTTTCCTACTATATGTATAATATATATTGAAATAGGTTAGCAATTAAGAAGAGAGCATACTCAAATGAACTCAATTAATCGACTAGCCTATATTGTCCCACTGCTGGACACAGGCTTTTCATACAGCCTATATAAAAGTAATGTATGTTAAACCCTACAGGTTCTCTACTCAAAACCTTTACAATATTTCTAAGTTGCTCTCTGTTAGGAAACTTTATGTCTTACATATGATACTAAGATACCATAAAACATTACCTTTTGACAAAGCAAAACTTCAGATAAGAAGGTGCGACATAGTAGCTCCAAACTTTCCCCGCGCAGAGTTTTTGCCACAAGGCAAAATATAGCTCAAGCCCCTCACGTTTATAATAAAATCAACCGTGAACTTAAAATGTATCTAATGCAGCAGTTTCAGTGTAGAAAAACTTTAATTAAGTGCCTCTCTACACTTACTTACGACGATGTAGAAGAAATTTTGGCAAGAGTGACTTAAATAATAAATTATTTATACTGATGTGTACAACACAACACACACACTCACACTCACCCCACACACACCCACCACACACCACACACAATACACACACACACACATTTTTTTTCTTTCTGTATTTTTTGTTGTTTTTGTAAGTGAATATTAATTGTTAGTTTTAGATTCATTGGTGTAATTTAGATATTAATTATGTTTAGGTAAAGTTTCAGTGATATAAATGTAAATATTAATTGTTAAAGTGAACTTGGGAGAGCGAGGCTTACCCACCACAAGTCTCTTGATTACTTTCAGGAAGCCCCGGCGACTGAATTGTGTGTGATTTATAAATAAATACCATTTTATTTTATTAGTTATTTATTTTATTTTATACATATAGGACATAAGATCATAACATACCATGGAGGCCCAATGCTAAATGTTAACGCCTAACATCGTTTGATAATGGCCGGTCCATTGGATTAACGTGAATTTTATAAAACAAAACACAAAAGGTTTTGAGACAATATTTTTCGATCACCACATCTGATAACTAGCTATTATGATAGTTAATTAACATAACTCGATCGTCACTAATGCGCCAATAACTACGCTATATAGTCCTCCAGTAAGTTGTGCTTGCATGTACACCGGTCTTCTCTTGAAAATACAATGTTTAATGTCATAAATCTGTTTTGGCTTACTTGGTGGTAGACTCGGTACTGAATCGTTAGGTAGGCACCGCAGATGACAGATATCGTCCCGTGAAATAGGACTGTTTCGCACTTGTGTTTTGGGACGAGGGCACTGTATCTAGTAAAATTACCGGGTATAAGAGACCTACCATCTGTCGTCTTCGGTAACGGGCGCAGGGCAGTGTTGACGAAATAATTACTATCTACTATTATTTATTTCCTTCAACACTACTTCTATGGTTATGCATATCACTAACTACCAGGTGAGCGAGCTGATCGTACCGTTTACTTCAACATAAAGAAAACTTCCAAACTATTTTATTTCTTTTAATTTGTTTTACTTCTATGTAAACGGGAGTCAGCTTCTTCTACAGAGAAAATGTTAATATAAACACATTTAGCACTCGCTTTCTTATTTGAATACAGTATAATGGTCTCTTAGAGTTGAACCATTGGATATATCCCGAGAAGTCCGAGAGTATAATGTCTTAATGGACCAAGTTTATCTCAAATAGCTGTCTAGAGGACACTATTCTTCATTAGTAGCTGGGAGTCGGTAAATTATTCTTTAGGTCACTTCGGTGCTATTTGAGTTAATTTAATTCCAACTTCACTCACTTCTGACGTACTTAGAACACTACCTAGAATAAGTATGACTTTATTAGCTTCATTTTAATTTTTCGGTTACCGTGGTTTGTTTTATATTATACTTCCAGATTTAGTCTACACTATTTTTTATGAGGTGTGTTAATGACAGATGATGATTGTCAATCTCAAAAGCCAAAAAAACACTGTGTATTATTAGGATAGTTGAGGCATTATTCATAATTTTATTATATTTAAGTTTTGGCAAGATTAAGACGTAAGAAGTAAACAAGACCAAAAAGGTATGGAAAGAATAAAGTTATCTCATTTTCCACTATCAATCTGACGTCATCAGAACTGAGCAAGATGGCGTCATGTTTCGACAATGTAAATGGCGCGAAATTTTTAATATTTAAAATGTACTTTACGGCATATATCATTAGTAAAAAGACTGTTCATTTTTTGGACCTAAATTAAATCACTTTTCAAATTTTTGTGTAATATCCTAATATTTGTTCCGTTAATATCTTATAAGACAGCTTATGGGCATTGACAAAATATAAATTTACTAGTGAGGGCATCTTTGCTCTCTCATTCAATCCACCGATACTGGAGTAACTTATGGCAAACTTTTCACTAACTGTAATAATGTTTTGTAAAAAATGAAACCCTCATTATAGCAAAGTGGACTGTCACGAGCTGTCAATGTTAGCTTTTTTAAATCTAAAGAAATCCGGTAAATGGAGCTTACTTATACCTATATTATGTTTTGTAGTGTGCTCGTAACTTGCAAATCTAACTTACCGTACTCTCAACTTGGATATTTAATGCCTAAGATTACAAAACAAAGATGTTTTTAAATTGAATAAATGGAATATCCTGAAGGTTCCATATTTATCAGATTTGGTTTTAATATATGCAATTTCGTCTCGGTCATGCATAGCAAACTAAAATAAATTGAACAAATTAAAGCCTTATGTGTTTATACCTTTATTTTCAGAAGTTAAACTTGGTTTAAACCGACAAAAACATGTAACTCAATACAATATATTCAATCATTGGCTGCATACTTCGATTTCCATTCGCCATAATATAAATATAAAATGTTCATGGTTTATTTTAAAAACGAGCGCCGAGCAGTAAGCGGGCGCGACCAGTGTGAAAAGAAATTCAATTTGTAACCAGAGCTTGCCTCGTAAATGGTTATTATTATAGGTATTTCCTTTGTTTCTTATAATAATACACCGGGGTATGGTAAATATTGTGCGCCTTACAATCTGGTTGTGCACAATCGGTTGGATCGAGGTCGTCTATCGTTTAGCTATTACCCTTGTTTTTGTTTAAATCCAAGAGTTCTCTCAGTTTACGATCAGATTATTACCGTGATTTAGTTACAATTGTTAAATTAGGCATTTCGGGCGCGAAAAGGGACCGATTCAACACCAAGATAGCGTGAGGACATTTTTTACATGTGCTCGACGGATTTGTTAATGGCACGACCCTTTTCTTCCGTTTTTTATACGCAGACTTATTTATTGGTATCTAATATAAAATTTACTTTTTTATTCATTTTTATTCGGTACGCAGTTACAATCTTTTTAATTTTCAAAGTAATAACATTAATTCGATAAATTGCATACATGACGTGGCTTAAGTATATGAACATAATTTTTATTAATAAAATGATTATAAAGAGTTACGCTGGATACGACCTGTATATGGTTAAGAATAATTTTTCCTAAAGAGGTCGGATAACTTTATCTTATAAGCACTAAAACTGAAGTAGAAAACATCTGCATTTACATGACCACTTCGCTTTACTTTGACTATTATTATTATGCTTATTATGATATATATCACAACTCAATGGCTCCTCGAACTTTAAAGACCCATCTGGTGTTATGGTTGCAACGTCAGCTACTATACTAAGCGTTCCGGGTTTCGATCCCCTGGCAGTACACAAATTTGTCTGCATGAACATATCTCTTTGTATTGGTCTGGGTGTTTTCTATGAATAATATGTATGTTTTTACAATACAAGTACACTACTTTCAGTTTTCTCGATTAAGAGTGGAAATGGCAAATGAATACGGGGACTTTGTCAGAAGGAACATATCCTGTTTCCCCCTCAGTCACCGGGATAACTTATCACGCTCTAAATAAATACAAACATGGCTAACGAAGTGATGAAGGAAAGTTAAAACCGTCTGGAAAGGAAGGCGCAATCCCCTACCATTGACTCGGTGAAAAGTGCAAAAGAGTTCACTAGTGATTTCTGTTTGTGAATATACCGTATTTGGTGGTATATACTTTTTAACTTTTTTAAGTTGATTTCTGAATATGAATAATAATACAGTATGTACTAAATTGTGGAACAAAAAGCAATTTGGACTATTTTCATCATCATCAGCTTATTAAACCGAGGGGCACGAGCCTACTCGTTAAGATCGTATAGGCTTTAGTGGTCCACGCGGGCCTAGTGCGGATTGACTGACTTCATGCGCAACCTTTGAATCTCTTCGCAGGCGAGCGAAGGTTTTCTCACGATGTTTTTCTTAAATGTGGCGGAATTTGAACCTGCGCCTCCCGATCGAAAGGCAAGTAGAAGTCAAGTCAAGTTCACACCATCGAGTCACGACGCTCTCGTACATATCTTCTTTGTACTTTTACAGAAAGTTAAATATGCATTACTTGACACTTAATGTGGTAAACCATTGCGTAATTTGCCTTTTTTCTACAACAAACGAAGTTATGGTGACCTGTTTATATTGGGGATCGTTGTAAGTTATTTTCTTATTTCCTTAAATGAATGAACAATCATAGAGACTAAGTTTATCTTTCTAGTTTTCTTAGGTAACTTCTTAATTGGATAGTTATTCAATTCTTCTTCTTGTCGCTTCATTCTAAAAAAAGCAGACGAGATATCATATAAATACATAAGATGACACCAATAGGCTGACTTATTTCATACTTGTTAATAATATACGAAGTTTTGTTATTTCAAAGGTTTAGGTACGATCGGTTTTATTCAATCAAAAATACTAAGTACCTATAAAATACAGTTTGCATCTTGATAGAGCCAATAGTAAGGGGTTGAATTTATTAATGTTAACGAACCTCTCGCCAGTCCTTTAAATCATATCTGACCGAGCGACTAAAAATGTGTCTCCCTGCTACAAATGGCTATTTTTGGAGCGAATTTTAGTTTGCTTTCTTTACTGCATGACACGACAGCCGATTCATTTATCTATGATCTTTTTACTCTTAAAAGCTTAACGATTTTAACCTCCCTAAAAGGATTCGGTAATGGGAGACATGAGTATTACAAATGCGTTGGCATTGCAATGTCAGTTGATGTATTGTTATTTTAAAGTACCGTCAGTGTTAGTTTTAATACTACAAACTGAGCAAGCGGTAATCTATTTGGTTTTTATTGTTTTGTAAAATCTTTGTTTGTTTTCACAAGTGTTTTTCGAAATAGGAAACATATGCCTTAATTTTATATTATTTCATTATAGGTCTTCATAGTATCTATAAGTTACTTTACTTTTTAAAAATCCTTTAATCATCTGATGTTTAACAGACCAAACAAGGTTCCGACTTTGTACTAACAGTTAGGCATTGATATAATATATCTTACCTCATCATACAGTCTACTTAAAGCAGCATTGTGCCTAACTGATTTTACATTAAGATTATGTTTCGTTTTCCTAGCCAAAATGGTATTGCTAATTGCAGCTATCTTGGGATAGGTGGATATATCCAATAAAAATTGCACATTCTTAAACAATATAATTTTATTTTTATGCTGACGTTTCCTTAAACGTGATGATGTCACACTTAATGCATCGTCATGCTATTCAAAGCGATGATGTACGTGCATCTTATTGAATCTGTCTCAAATGTCGCCTTAAACAAGACTGGCAGGACCAACAAGCCTGGCTTCGCACGCTGATTGCACATAGGAATCTCTGGGTCAACTGATTTGACTTATCATTCTGTCTCTTTTCCTTTCGCTTCTTCACATATGTTTCTCATCAATATCAATTTAACATCTGTTAAGATTGTCAACTATCATTTTCATGAAGTATTGTTCATGAACAATCTATAGATGATTGCATATTTTGAACAAATGCTTATCATAATGCATTTTAATTATAAAAATTACTTATCACTTGTATTTTGACGACCCATTTGGGTTGCGGTTGAGACGTCGGCTGCAACACCAAGGTTTCCGGGTTCGATCCCGTGCAGTACAAACATTTATGTGCATGAAGATGTGTTTGTTATGATCTGGGCGTTTTCTATGTATAATATGTATTATTTCAAAAAAATAGTATGTTTATCCGTTGTTTAGACCCATAATACAGGCTTGACGCTTAACTTGGGCTAGATGGCGCTGTGTGAATGTCAGTGGATATTTATTTTTATTATTTTGAGTGCATCCAGTTATCATCTGATAGTAAGCTAATAATTCGTGAAAAGATATACAATGACAAATAAATATATGATATCACTATTCAGAGTCAAATGCCATGTATCTTCAATTAATTAATCCAGTCGTCTCCAGCAAGTTTTCGCAATATGTATCCATCAAAATCTTCAGCTTTCTTTCAACTTATCTAGCCAGCTAGGCTAGCCTTCGGTATCGTTTAATTTGTCCTTGAGTGAGAATCATTCGAAGCAACGAAGATATTTTGTATGTATTTTATGTTTAAAATAACATATGAGTTTTGTAAACAGAACCTGATTGAACAATGAACAAATGTTAAAAATAAGACAAAGTAAACAGTCTCACGCGTGTATTCCCAAGCCAATATTTTACATTGAATATTTACGCTCGTTCCCAATGCCATACTATTTGTGTCAAGAGGGCTTACTTCACTGAGATCACTATGAACGATATATTGCCAAAGCTGATACATCTCATGTTATCCTCTTTTCATCTCCGAAGTGTTATCTTAACAATTACTATTGTTATTCAGCCTTGGCCGATACGTAATGCTACCAATCGAACGCTGATATTCAATTCTATTTATTTATGTTAGAATTAGATGACGGTATTGAACCAACAGTCTAAATTTGATATTTTGACTGCGCCATTATATAGCTCGTTAGGTGTCTGTTGGTAAGTGTCACGACTTCTTCAATGTTAGTTCATTTAGTTTCAATTTCGTAATATCAACAAACAGTGGCTTCAATTTTGGCTACCATAACCAATATCTAACCTTGGCACAGTTTTGAAACGTTCAATCGTGTGCATGCGATAAAATCTATTGTCAGTATTCCCTATTGTTCGAATTTATTAAGGTGCTTCGAAGCGGAAGGGTCATTATCGTTTGATAAGCGCATATCTTCGGAGATTCGCTTTAATCTTTATGATGCATATAAATCGATGAGATCGCTTATTTATTTATATATAAAGTAGTTTCTAGTTTATTACCCGATTAATGTTCACAATCGCATTGAATGAAAACCAGAACTATCTTTTCGATAAGGCGAAAATGTGATGGTGTAATACTTCAAACGGTACATGGGCATCGTAAACTTAATCATACGAACAATAAATTTAATAGACTCATTTAAATGTAATAAACCAACTATAAAGTTTTGAAAGCGATATCCCGTGCACGGCTTTTGATTCAATGAATCCTAAATCGGTACAATTGGGTTGATTCAAACTGATGGGACCGTGAAAAATCGGTTGAATTTACAATGTTCGTTTGTTAGAGTACTCAAGTATATAGGGCATTTAAACTGATTATGGCGTGTTAACCACTTACGAAATATGAAATAGTTCAACATAAAAAAAATTCAATACTAACTTGCGTACGACGATCAACTTAAAGGTTAGACCGCTTGTCCACGCAGGCAGTTAATTGTGAATCCAGAACCTAGTAAGTAGAAACAATCAGTAAAAGCAATTACAACGACCCCAATATTTCTGAAATCGCTTATTGATCAATTTGTAAATATCTGTAGATATTCATAAATTTTAAATTATTTTTTTATCTCTAACGAAATGAGGTCAAAACTAAGGAATTAAGCGAAAGTCTATGCTTTCAAAAACACAAACCGCACGTGGCATCCAGCCTAGTGACGCTACTCAACCTTCTTCAAATCGGTGCTGACCGCAGAATTATGCGCTCGATTGCTTTGTTGTAATAAGCCATAGAGTGACTATATATTTGCACGCTTGAAGGATATGTCTTCATCTTTTTGTCTTAAGTTTGTACACATTTACTTAAAAGCGTTTTAAACATATAATAAGTGAACAAATTAACTTTTTTTTGTTTTTCAATAAGGTACCGCAATATATTGTCGAGTTACCTTTACACATGTTTAAAGCTAGAATAAAAAACCACCTTTCTAAAAAGGGTACTATACTATTGACGAATATTTATGTGATAAAAATCCATGGTCTTAAACTGCTCAGCTACTTCAGAGTTTATAAAATATCTGTACTTTAAAATCATTGTTTAAAAAGGCTGTACTGTTTAGTTTTTTTGGGTGCTTCTTTCTCAACAGGCCAAAACGCCGAAGCGCTTTTTTCCAAGTATCAAAAGTCATTATTGTGCTTTACTTTGGTATTTTAAATGTATTATTTATTGTATTCTTTTTGACGTTCATAAGTGCTTTTTGTAAGCCTAATCTGATCAAATGAATTTTGACTTTGACTTTTACTACAACGATATTTGAGATTAAAAAGACCTATTCGAAGAATAAGTAGCAAATCATATTCATCAGAAAGAATTTTCAAGAAAAAAACCGAAAATAATTATTATTTAACTAAAACTACTCCCAATCTGCGTTTTAAGTTTAATGTAAACACCCTACTATATCAGAAGTAACAGCTGATCAAAAAACAGACCGCAAATGACTTTCTGAATCAACTCACAAGGTGGAGCTTTCTTTACAGTGATTAGTGCAAATTGCTACTAACGGACGCTAGGAACATCAGTTTTTAGACGACTGAATGATTTCTATTCAAATTAGGTTCAACGATATATTTCTACCCATTGATAACATTCAACCTAAGTATGTAAGTGCTTTAGTTTCGACAAATTTAATCTGTCAATCTGTTTCAAGGGTTTATTGTGTTATATGTTGTATTTGACTTAACTATACAACAAACGATAACGATTTAAAAATCCTTATATAAGATATTATGTATACTTTTGCGAATAGTATTAATGTACATTTTATGTAAAATATAGCAGAAAGCTTTAGCAAGAGTTTTAATTGTTGGAAGTCATATAAGAATCGATCCCAATTTTTATTTTATTCATATGTTACGTAAAAAATATTGTATCGTAATTTTAATAAAGGTAATGGTGCTATTCATGCAAGAACTGAAGTAACACAATGACTAATGAAGCTAACGAATTCTAGAGCGAAGACTTCGTTTTGGCAAGCATAGCGTAGGACTTCTACCGGTCAAATGTACTGAATACCAAAGGTCGCAAGAAGAGGGTGATTGATAAAAGCAGAAGAACTGGTTAATCTCTGGTTAAAAATACACTAGTGTGGTTGCAGCGAGGAAAGCATTAAGTGGGCAATTCTTCAATGTATAAGTATTTGTGTGTGTATGTGTATATATGTGTACTTATAAATATATGTTAATATATTTATTAGTTTGTTGTTGTGTATTTATTGTTGTTGTTGTTGATTATTATTGCTGTTGTTTATTTGTTTTCATTGTAACACTATCAGTGAAAACCTGTAATTGGCTTAGTGTTTTTGTCATCTTCTTACTATTTTGAAGCTGTCGGTCTTTCAAATAAATAAATAAAATAAGGGAACTAAGACAATTATCTTAACTTATAAAGAGGAAATAGACAATAAAAAATCGACACAAGTTTATAAATGTTTACATTACTTGAGCATTAAAAGCTTAGTGTAATAGTCACTTCATCAACTAAATTTCCTCACTCACACACATACAGGTCGTCCAAAGTTAATCAGTATTTTGATTTTGGCGCTTAAATTTCTTGGATTCTTGGGTTCTCAAACTTCCCTTCCTGTTATGCAACATCACTGAATATCCGGATATTCAACGATATTTATTACAAAAGCAAACGCTTTTTTGTTTTATCTAAAACGCCTTTTGTTGGATAAGTGCCAAAGCGATGATGAATGAGCCTCCACCGACGGTTATTTTCGCTTTATGGATCATTAAAATTTCGGTGCTTTTGCATTGTATATTATTGTATAGGTATAATTATGTGTTCTTATAAATAACAAAGCGATAGACAGCAAAAAAGTTCTTGATTAGCGAGGGGAAAATGTTTGCTAGACTTTTTCAGGATATTTAAATGCCTCTGCTAAAGGAACGAAACACTATAAGTTCGTTTGTAAATATATTGCATACTTAGAAATTATGATGAGATTCAACTTTTGATACCCAACAATAACCAAATCAACTGCAGGTGTCTGGTATATTACCAGGTCTCTACAAGCTGGGTGTTATAAGAGTATCAATCATTTAATAACCCATTGGTATCCCTAAATATGGCATAGGCGTTTCAATACACGTGGCTATGGGGACATCGGGACGTATATTTCCACTGGTGATAGGTGTTAAAGACTTCCCTCCGAAGATAGTACCTGACACTCATAACAACCCACTCATAAGGGTGCCTAAAGTCCCTTTCAAAGCACAGATGGACTCTGATCTGGATGATGATATTTTTCATTTTCGGTCACCCATCCGAGTATTCACCATTGTGAAAGTTGCTTTACTAGTAAAAATAAGATTATA